>VSTD030000389.1:0-16461 GCA_008808055.3 Sporobolus alterniflorus | reverse complement strand
CTGTGAACACTTTTGACCATATGTGTGGAACAATTGATCCTGAGTCGTGCATATGATGAGTACATGGTTTTGGCATAAAAAACGGGTATGACAAAAACCGGTGGTGACGATTTCTCCCGGTTTGACCTAAAAACTAGTGGTGGAGGGTTTCACAGTTTGGGCCTCAAAACCGGCAGCTATGGTTCGTTGATTTGGACCTCAAAATCACCATGAGGGTTTCTTGGTTTCAGCCCCAAAACCAAGCGGGCTACGGTTTGTCGGTTGCACCGCAAAACAGACGGGAGGATGAGGTTGGCGCAGGGCACGCATCAAGATCTTGCGGCTTGCTTCACGTGGAAACAAGTCAGGCTAGGGTTTCCCAGTCTGGCCTCAAGACTGGTGGAGGCACGACAGCAAGTGGTGCACCTGGCACCATTGTGGAGGTCATGTGAGGATCAAGTCGAAGATGAATGGGCCGATGCAACGGGCTGCGTCAGACCCTGCTACCCTTACTTTGCCATTTTCTATGTATTAAGCTCTAGGGCATTTTAATCATTTAGTTTTTTACTTGGGTCTATAAATAGGACCCTAGAGGGATGGGGCTCCTTGCTACTTCTCCATCTCATTCTCTCCACTTCCTGTGCTGTGTCGTTGAGCTATCTTTGCCTCTCATTTCCCTAGCACCAGATTGATTTTTCTTGCTGCGATTTGGTTTTGCCGGGTTCATTCGCCCGGTTGTGTTTTTTGCAGTATCAATTTTGCTGCCGCTTAGGCCTGTTGTCCGTTTCAGTGTCACCCAAAGCCAAGTTTTCCTGCTCAACATTTTTCTTCACTCAATTTTCCACGCCAAGACTTCACCTTGCCGCCGGTCCTCGTTTTGCCACCTGCGTGATGCAGATCTTCAGTATCTCCGTTGTCGCTCAGCCGAGTTGGTCACTGTCATGCGCCCATTCTTCGATTTTGATTTTCCCGATTGTATGTGGATTCTTGCCGGTGGTAGCCGGCCTTGTTCTTGAGCCACCAGATTAAAAGGCTCAATTTTTTCTAGTCCTCATCGTGCTTTTGTGGTGGCTGCTCGAACACGCCCACAAGGTGTTCGGGAAAATGTCCGTGAGGCCTTAAGTTGCTTATCAGTTCGATTTTGATTACCGTAGTCTCTCACGTGACTTTGCTTGCGTTGATTGTCATCTTCCGTTGTGATTCCAGGTTGCCTAACCTAGTTCCAAGTGACAATAGCTCTTCTATAGCTATGTGATCCTGGCCGAGCTAGAGGAGAGGGGTCTTGGGTCGATTTCAGGATATAGGCCAAGTTCCGGTGAGAAATTTTAATTGACTCACATTCACCCCCCCTCTGGTCGCCTTCTCTGGTCCTTCAGTATCTTTGGCTTTTATTACTACAAAAGGCATGTGCAAAATACCACTGCACGGATGTCCACGATGGTCGTGCGGTGATTTTTGCATGCAAGCCTGACAGTTGTCGAGTTAAATTTGGAACGGAGTTTCGTTCGCTATTGCTGTTGTTCTTTGCAAAAATGACTCGTGTGCGATATCGCTTCACAGCCAGATCGTGGTGATACCTCTTGCGAGGGCAAGGAGTATCATCACACCCGGCTGCCTAGCGGTATATCACGTAGGTCTGCTTGACCGTAGCGAGGCACGTCCTTTAAGTTATGTTGCTCGGTTGTAGACTGGCGGTATGGTACTAAACTTTTCATTGTGTTCATGGATTTGAAGATGGTCACTGCTGCCCATAGCCCACGTGCTCATGGCTTGTGACCCATAGCCTCGCGTGTTTTCTGCTTGCTGTTGAGAATAAATTTCAACAATGTTGTTGACAAACAACTGGGTTGATAACAGTCGACATTCGTCGGTATTGTGAGCTTTCGCCTTTGATCAAACAAATTTCTAGTTTAGAAAATTAAAAACATCAACCCCCCCTGCCTTCGCTCGATGGATTGACGGAGGTTTACCTTCGGCGGCCTTGCAAGTCTTTTGCTTTTAATTAAATGAGATCAAAAATTAAAAGCGTCACCCACCGCCTTCGCTCGTTGGATTGACCGAGGTTTACCTTCGGCAGCCTTGTGAGCCTTTTGCTTTTAATTAAATGAGATTGAAAATTAAAGCGTCATCCCCACCCCCACCTTCGCTCGTTGGATCGGCGGAGGTTTTCCTTCGGCGGCCTTGCGAGCCCCTTTGCTTTTAATTAGATGGGATTGAAAATTAAAAGCGTCACCCCCCCCCCCCGCGCCTTTGCTCATTGGATCGGTGGAGCTTTATCTTCGGCAGCCTTGCGAGCCCCTTGACTCTGTTCGACAAAAAGATTTGTATGTCGATGTCCTCTATGGCTGGTGACTGTAATCCCCGTCGCTGATGCGAAGGAGACTACAGCCCTCGGCCGCAGTGGGTGTTGGCTCACAAACTTGTCGAGAAGTGCATTGATTTTTCTTTTAAGGTGTTGCATCACCGTATGGACTAGCGATGTGGTACTAAGTTTTACTTTTTTGTGAGCACTGAAATGAGAAAAGCATCACCCCTACCTTCACTCGTCTACTTGGCGGGGGTGGACCTTCACCAATTTTGGTTCCTTTCACTTTTCAGGGATTAGTGAAGCTGTTATTTTCTATCTACCTAGGCTGTTATTGGCTTCTGGCCCACTTAGCCACTTCGTCTACTCCTTCGCCAATGGCTTCTGAAGATGCAGCTAATGTTTCTATGGGGCATAAAGAGTCTTCGATGGAACGGTTGGACATGACTCTTGGGGATGAAGAGCTTGTAGTCTGCACATACCTCCGCACCCTGTGCTCTTGGACACTCTTCACAAATTTCAGGTGCAACTTCATCAACTTACTCTAAATGTTGTTGTTCATATTAGTAAGTTTATTTGGGCTATCACTTCTTGCGGAGGTCACCCTAATGCTAAAGTTTTCGCTCATCACTATGAGCTGCATTATCAAAACAAGAAGATTCATCTTGAGGGGTCCGAGACTAAGTTTGCTGCACAGTTTGGATGCATATCCTTTCATCTATCTAGATTTGGAAATCGTGCTAGGCTTACTCAAGCCATGCAGAGCAAATGGACTAGTGGTTGGGATAGCCATTGATTCTACTGGAAGGTACCTTCATAGCAAGGCAAGGATTTTAAGGGCTAGAAGACTTATCCTCTGAGTTTACAAATGACTCGCTTGATCCACGAGACGGATGTGTCTTCCTCTTGTGGCCCTGAAGACGGTGACTTCAAGGCTTTTGTAGCAGCAGCTTCACTCATTGGCGATCGTGATGCGGTGGAGGAATTTCTTGCCGGCGGCTTATGGCCTCTTGGTCGTCAATTTAGTTTTTCAGTGTAGGCGAAGGAATCTTCGTTCTCCAAGATAACTATACCGATGCCTCAAATTGACACCGCTATTAGGGAGCAGGAGTCTGGTGCAAAGTTTGCTACATGTACTGAGAAAGCTGCTATCGAGCAAGTTGGCCGATACAATCTTGTGGAGCATAAGGCCTATAAGGGGCTTCACCATGCATGAGTTAATTGTGTTTTTGAACAGGCCGGATTTCTTTGTCAGGCCTGCCCTAAGCCTGCCGGGCATAAGAGCAAAATGAAATCTCCTGGTGCAGCAGCGGCTCCAACAGCGAAGAAGACTTCTGGAAAGAGGGGGTGTGGCAAGAAATTGGCCTGCACCAAAACTCGTACCTCTGCCAAGAGCTCCCATCAGCTAAACCACTGGGGTGTGGCAAAAAATTATCTGTAAAATCTTCTGGGCTTAGCTTAGTGGAGAAAGCTTAGCTTGTGGGAATTGGTTCTGCTGGTGGGAAACCAAAGCGTGCTGTAAACTTGTTTGGTTCCAACTCATCAGCATCTGATGATGACAGTGCTTCTCCTTGAAGGCCTCAAAATCGTGCCCGGGAGTCTAGTATTCCGAAGCAAATTTTGGAGCCTGCTCCGGCGGGAGGTGTGTTTTTTTAGAACTATAATAACAATTTTTTCTTGTGTTTGCCTAAGTGTTGTGGCGGTACCTCCACCAAGTGATGGCGATAAAGTGCCTGAACTCCAAGATGTTCTTGCAGAGAAAACTCTAATTCCTTCTGATGAAATCATCGCCCGTGAAGGTGCCGTGATAAATGTGACCCTGGTCTCATGATGTGGGGGTACTATTGAGCACGACGATCTTTGCGGCATTCTTTCTGATTGTATGCAGGATGTAAGCTTCACTGCTCTCATGATGCCTTATTTTTCGTTGTCTTGCTGGATTTTTATTTGTGTTTGCCTTCGTAATAGGCAATGAAGTTAGCTAAAGTTGCTGAAAACATCCTTGCTGAAGATAGCAGTGCTCCACTCTGTGAATGCATTGCAGAGCTTGAAAAAGACCAAGGAGCGCTGCGGCTTACTTTGGACCATAGCGCCGAGGATTATGAGTTAGTTGTGGCTGGCAGAAAAAAAACTTTCTTCTGAGCATGATCAATTGAAGATTTGTTGTGACAATCTGCAAGCCAAATTGGTGCAAGCTCGCTCTGATGCTGAGAAGCGTATTTTTGGTTTGGAAATGAAGGTTGCATCTGCCGAAGCCCGCAGCATTGAGATTTCCGCCAAGGGTGAAAAGTGCTTGAGGGATTTTCACGGTGTGCTTGTTCGACAGCTTGTACGAGTGCACGATATGTATGTTGAGAGAGTTCAAAGCATCAGAGGTTTGTGTTTGACAATGCCAGCGGGGAAGCCTTCGGTCGTGGATTACTTGAACTGGCTCTCCGAGGAAGTGTATGGTCTTTCTGACATGTTCAGCGGCGTAAATCAAAATTTTGCCACTGCTGCTATTGAGAGGGCTCTCACGTTGGCTGGTGCCTCAATTGATCTGGAGGCTTTGCGGACTGGTGCTTCCAAAGCCGGCATGGACATTTTGCCCACTGCATTAGGCATACGAAAAGCTGCAGGAGCCATTTTGAAGAAATGGTGGTGGTTGTTTGGTTACGATTATGTGTTATCTGCTATTCACAGTCAACAGGCGAAGGCTAAGGTACTTTCTTACTTTTGGGTTTTGGTTTGTTTTCACCTTCTTACCCTTGTTACTGATTTGTTTTAGGCTGTGGCTACAAGTCAAGAGGTGAACGTTGGGGCTCCCATCGAGACTACTCTTGTTGGTGATGTGGCAACTGTCATCAATGCTGGAATTGCCAAGATCTCAGCGGACAAACACCCCTGAGTTCGGTGGTTTTGCTAGTGCTGGAGGTTCTGATGATGCTGATGAAGGACGAGAGGAGGTGTGAATTTGGCATATGTTTGTCGTGTCTTGTAATATACTCACATTTTGGTGACTTTGTTAATTTTGGTTGCCATGCGCAGGCCTCGCAACTGTTCGAGCCTACGTAGGCCTCCTCAAGACACTTGATTGTAACGAAGCCTAAAGCTGGCGTGGTGGATGTTTTGTCTAGCGATACTGAGGATTTGTTAAATTCATTATTTTTTAGTCCTGCTTGTGATTCTCCATCTTTGCGCCGCCGTGCAAGCTCCGATGCCAATTCGTTCGAGAGTTGGCCCGAGGTGAACAATATGGCCGCGAGTGTATATGTTGCGCTAAGTGCGGATGCTTCGAGCTCCTGCAAGCCCGCGATCGATGCCCCGCGCAACAACAAGAGGTCACATTTTAACAATTTGCCCGTTCGAAAGACGAGGAAATCTCGACGGGGTGAAGCTATGCGTCTGACACTTCGTGGAAAAGATCTAAGAAGATGAAGGTTGATATTTACCACGCCATGGCTGCGCCTGCAGCTCTCGATGGTCCACTTTCGGCTGCTGGTTTTGCTAGGTCCGAGTGGGAAATCATGTACCCTCTTTTTGTGGCCAAAGGTCTCGTTGACACTTCTGCATGTGTAAAGAAAAAAGACACTTGAGTCCCTGTAATGACTGTGAGATTGTGTTTTGCGCCTTAGTGTGCTTCGTGTAATTTATTTTGTTTTTTGTACTCTCTCTTGTGCATGCCTTTGGTACCTGCCTTCGGGCACTTGTAAGTCTGTATGTATTTGATATTTTGAAGCTTGCTTCACTCACTATGTAGATTGTGTGGTGGTTTTGTTGTCTCTGTATTGTCTAAGTTCTGAAATGAATGAGTAGCTTAGTTTACCGCGTTTGCTGAAAACGTTGGTTTCATGAACTTCTGTTCTTGTGTATGTATTGAGGCTTAACTTTTATGTTTTGAAGGTTCGTCTGTTTTTCTGAGGTTTGCTCACTCCGAACATTTTGCGTTTTTATTTTGCATCTGTAATTTTAAATGAGCCTCCTTGCTTTTCAAGTTTCATTCCTTCTGGAACATTTTATGCTTCTTTGATTTTAAATGAGCCCCTTGCTTTTCAGGTTTCGTTCCTTCTGGAACATTTGATGCTTCCACGATTTAAACTGAGCACCTTGCTTTTCAGGCTTCGTTCCTTCTGGAACATTTGACGCTTCTGCGATTAAAAATGAGCCCCTTGCTTTTTGGGCTTCGTTCCTCCCGGAACGTTTTATGCTTCCACGATTTTAAAAGGTGGAGCCAGTGAGGTATCGATGAGCTCAATTTTCCCATGGCTCTAATTTGTTAGGCCTTCAGCCTATCGAATGTTGATCTAACCTTGTTAGATATTTCAACTTGCGTGATCATTTGAGAAAATCTTTTGGGGAAAATCAAAGCTTATATTCATGCCTTGAATTACAAGAGCTCTGCCACATTAAAAACATCACACCCTCGTGGGCTTCCCCTGTGAGGAAAAGAGTACGCGCCCGTGTTAAAATGAAAGTTGCAAAATGTAAAATGCAAGCGATGGCATGTTTATATTTTACAGATCCTGCTATTACAAAATTGTTTAAATGAAGAAACGACAGAGATTGTCGGCATTCCAGGAGTGTTCGAGCACCCTGCCTTCATTGTCTACCAATTGAAATGATCCGGGCCTTGTTTTTCCTATCACCATGAACGGTCCGGTCCACTTAGGTTCTAGTTTGCTTGAAGATTCAGTGTGATGGCACCGCGTCAACACTAAGTCTCCCACGTTAATGTTTTTCATTCGCCTTCATTTGCTCGGGCTTGAGCAGATCTTTTGACTCAGCTTCGGTAGGGCTATAGACTGCTTCTGTGTTTGTTCTGGCGCTGCAAAGCTTGATTTCCTCTGGTGTTATTGGCTCTTCCCTGTACAATAACTTGAAAGGGATGAATTTTGTTGCTCTGCAGATGGAGGTGTTGTGATTCCATACTACCCTTGATAGCTCCTCTGTCCATTTGCCTTTCAACTTGTTTTCTACTATCTTCTTAATAGCTGTGAATATCAATGCATTTGCTTTTTCCACTGCTCCGTTAGACTATGGGTGGTATACAGATGCGAAGGCTATTTCGACTCCCATCTAATAGGAAAAATCTTTGAATAAGTGGCAGTCAAATTGCTTGGCGTTGTTGACCATTATCTCCCTGGGCACTCCAAATCGACATATTATGTTTTGTCAGAAAAAATCTTTTCAGCCCTGCTGCCACTATATTGACTAGAGGCTTTGCCTCTATCCACTTTGTAAAGTACTTTACTGCCACTACTACAAATTTGTAGTTGCATTGTGCTGTTGTTAGTGGTCCGACTATGTCAATTCCCCATCTTTGCATTGGCCATGAGGGTGTGCTGAGCTGAGTTGGTTGTAATGGAGCTTGAATATTTGGTGAGAACTTTTCGCACGACTGACAAGCTTCGCTGCATCATCTATTATGTATGGCCAAGAGAAACCCTACCTAAACACTTTCGCCGCAAGGGCCCTTGCCCCTATGTGACCTCCGCATGCTCCTACATGTGTCAGATTTAACTGGTCATTTCCCTCATCTTTACTTAAACAACAAAGGAGTGGCCCTATTAGTGATGTTTTATATAGCTCTTCCCAATTATTTGATATGCTTTTGCCCATTGTTGCATCCTAATCGTTTCTGCTCTGCTATCTGGCTCGTAATGGTTGCGAAAATATGCCATGATCGGAGCTCGCCAGTCTTCTCCCTATATGATATTTACCATCCTTGGCTCTGGTTCAACTATTTTTATGGAAGGATCTTTGATGACTTGGAAGAATACTTCTGGAGGTATCACTACTTTCTTGGCTACCGCCTTAGCCAATTCATCTGCCTCTTCGTTTTTTGTTCTTTCTATGTACCGGACTGTGAATCCTTTGAAGAATCTCTCCATCCTTCGCACAATGGCTAGGTACCTCTCCAAAGTCCCGTCCCTTGTGATTCATTCTTTGTCAATTTGACTTGCTACCACCTTGGAATCTATTTTCACAATGCAATGCAGGACTCCTAATGCTCTCAGCTTGCAGAAGCCTAACAATACTTCTTCGTACTCAGCTATGTTGTTGCTGCACTTGTCAGTCTCTATTTTGAATTGCAGCCTTGCTGTATATTTCAGTTTGATCCTTGAAGGTGACTTTAATATTATTGCTGCTCCTACACCAGAAACTCCACATGCTCAGTCACAACATATTTGCCACAGTGTGTCTATAACTGTGCACTTGGTGTAACTTGAAGGCTCTGTCCAATATGCTATGAAATCTGCCAGAACATGTGACTTTATTGCACTTCTTTTCTCAAAGTCTATTACGTCGAAAGTTCCATTGCCCACTTCCCTATTCTTCCCAAAGAATCATGATTTCCGAAGATGTCTTTCAGTTGCTAATTTGTCAAGACCCTCACTGTGTGGGCCTCGAAGTAATGTTGTAGCTTTCTTGCGCTCATGACTACATCATAACGTATCTTCTCCATTTCTAAATAGTACTTTTTTAACCTGCTATATTGGGACCTGGTGCAGCATTTTCTTGTCTTCATTCAATGTCTCTCTTTCTTGTACTAGGGCTCCGCTGACTGTTGTATGAGTTGCGGAAACACATAGGATTAGCGGTGGATCCAGCTGTGGACTCACCAAAGTTGAGAGCTTCTGTATGTATTCTTTCTTTCAATGCGTCGAAGGCTTCTTGTTGTTCTGACCCCCACTCGAAGGCACCAGAGCCTCTTAAAACCTTGAAAAGGGTTGGCTTTGCTCTGCTATCTTCACCATGAACCGGTTTAGGGCTGCTATTTTGCCTGTTAACTTTTGTACTTCTTTCCTGGACTTCAGAGTTTTCATGTAGAGTATTGCTTTTATTTTGTCTGGATTTGCTTCCATTCATTTGACTGAAACTAAACAGCCCATCGCCTTGCCTCTATTGACTTGAAACACACACTTCTCCTGGTTAAGTTTTAATTGTGCTCTTCGCATGCTAGTGAAGGTCTCTGCTAAATCCTGCAACTGAGTTTCTCTCTTCCTACTCGCAACCACTATATCGTCAACATACGCAAAGACATTGCTTTCCAATTGTTCCTTGAGGATAACTTTCATCATCCTGCAAAAGGTTGATCTGGCGTTCTTGAGACCTTCGGGCACCCTGAGATAGCAGTAGGTGCCAAAGGGTGTGATGAAGCTTGTCTTCTATTGGTCTTCCTCCCGGAGCCATATCTGATGATATCCCAAAAAATAGTCTAGCAATGCCATTATTTGACATCCCGCTGTAGAGTCTACCACCTTGTCAATTCTTGTCAATGGGAAATCATCCTTCGAACAGCTCTTATTAAGATCAGTAAAATCTGTGCACATTCTCCACTTGCCATTCTTTTTCTTGACCATTACTACGTTTGCGAGCCAACTTGGGTAATAGACTTCACGTATGAATCCCGCATCCAACAACCTTTGTACCTCCATTTTTGTGGTTGCAACTTTTTCATCTGACATGTTGCGGAGCCTTTGTTTCTTGGGTCTTGCAGAGGGATTGACTTTTAACTTGTGCTCTATTATATCTCTGCTTACTCCTATGAGATTAGAGGTTCTCCATGGAAAAACATCATTGTTCTTATCCAAGAACGAAAGTAGCTCTTTCTCTTCCCCTGGTGTCAAGTCCTGGGATATAGTCACCATTTTGTCAGGTACCCTCGGGTCTAGCGGAACTATTTTGATCTCGCATTCTAGATTTATTGGCCTGCTTTTGAAACTAGCATTGTTTTGTTTGCCTGTGATGCTGGTGCTATCTTCTGTCTTCCCATCATGCAGGCAATTTACATTTCTGTGGCCTGGAGCGAAGCCTTGCTCTATGTTTCTTACATTTTTTGATTGCCATGAACTGAGATGACCCCCTGAGTTGCAGGTATCTTCAAATAGAAGTAAAGTGAATGTAGCATGACTTTGAAGGTGTTGAGGAAACCCCTTCCAAAGATGGCATTATAGGGGTAGGACATGTCTACCACATCGAAGGCTATATACTCTATGCGAGCATTTGACAGGGTGCCGAAGAACACGGGCAAAGATATGGATCCTATTAGTTCAATCTTCTTTCCTCCGAAGCTATAGAGTGGCTTTGAAGCTTCCTTCAACTGCTTCTTGTTGAAACCCATCTGCTCGAAAGTAGAGAGAAATAGTATTTCTGCTTGGCTTCCATTGTCTACTAGAACTCTCGTAACATTCCACTTGTCAACATGCATTGTTATTACCATTGTGTCCATGTGCAGAACAAATGTGAGCTTGATATCAGCTTCGGTGAAGGTTATTTGAATGTGTGACCACTAGGTGTGTACTATGGGGCCATCGACTACTACATGATTTACTTGGTGATAGTGTTCTTGCTTATGTCTCTTGTTCTCGAAGGTCAAGTTGGATCCTCCAGTGATGGTGTGGATAGTTCCAAAGCTTTGAAAGCTTGTTGCTTGCTGGGAAGATTCTTGGCTTGGGGTGGAGGTGGAGGTGGATTGTTTGGCTCCATTTTTGGTTGCGATGTTTGTGGGCCTGTAATTGGGTATGTTATTTACAAAGGTGGCAGAGGATAGCTGATTGCTGGCTGTGGTGTATGGGTTTGGTTTGCCTGCGGCATGTAGTTGCATGGCTAGTAGTATTGCGAGGGATATCTTTGGTAGTTGGGTTGGTATTTTGGGCGATGGTTGTAGTTTTGGTATGAAGGTTGGTTTGAGGACGATGATTGCGAAGGTTGATGCCAGTGGGATGTGTGATTGACCTCTTTCGCCGTGCTTGATGCCGAAGGTTGGGTTGGCTTTTGTGCCTTCTTCTTTTTGGATTCGAGGAAAACAAGACAATCCCTTGTTCGTTGGTCAGTATCCTTCTCATGGAACATGTAGTACAAAGGCTTGTCTTGATATTGGCCCCTACCCCTACCTCTGTTGGGGTAAGCGGCTCTGCTTTGCTGATGGTACCTTCTTGAGTCATAGGGTTTGCTTTCGTTTTGTTGCCGCAGAGGCTAGAAGTTTTTCTCCCAATTTTCCTAGGGCCCACATCCATCAGAATCAATGTTGTGAACCTTCTTTGCCTTTGCTATATTTGAATGGTCTAGAACCTTCATTCTCATTTGTTACTTTTCTTTGCTAGTCTAGCTTGCGATAATGAGACACCTTTGATCTGCTGAACTTCTAGAATTCTTCATACAGTCCTTCGGGTGTCTTTGGGCATTCCCTGACTAGGTGACTATGTAACTGTCCATCATGTAGTGCTTTGATTGCTTGGGTTATAGCTTGCTCATCTGAGACCTCTGGAGCTTGCGCTTTAAGCCAAAGGAATCTACGAAAAAAGTTTGGCAGCGTTTCTCTATCATACTGCTGGAAGGGAAAAAATCTTCCTCTATGGTAATATCAGCCTGAAAGCCTTGGGAATTGACCAGGAACTTCTCTTTTAGTTGTTCCCATGATGTGATTGATCTCAGAGGTAGCCTCTCATACCAATTTGCTGCTACATTTTTGAGTGATATGATGAACGACTTGGCGAGGGTTTTGTCATCTCCGCCGAATGAGGCTATTGCAGCTTCATACGACATAAGGAACTTTTGGGGGTCATACTCTCTATAATATTTTGGCAGAGGTGCTGCTCTATACTGGGTTGGCCATGGTGCTAGTTGGATGTTGTCAACTAGAGGACACTTGGGGTTGATGCTGCTATGTTTTGCGTGATGAAAGAAATTCTGCTGAGGCTGTGGTGGCTGATAGTGCTATAGCGGAGGTTCTTGCACTGTAGGCTCACTTTCTTGATGGTCAAGGTGCTTGATTGCTTGCTGTAGTTCTGCCTAAGTGACTCTTTCTTGGTCCATCTGCTACTGCATAGCCTGGGCTCTCTTGGCCATTGCTTTCCTTCTAACCATTTGTTCTTGCATGAGGCACATACGCTCATTTTCCTGACGGAGGCACCTCCACTTGGTTTGGTGGTTGCTGTGGTGGTTGGTCAGGTCTTCCAACCTCCACGGTTGGTTGTTATGGTTCTGTGGAAGGTGGTGGTTGAGTGGCTATTTGGGTTGTTTCAAGGGTCAGAGCTCTAGTCGATTGCGATGGACCGTCGACCAAAACTTCCTTCCCGGGCTTTTTCTTGGGTGGCATTTCATGGGTGTTCACTCGAGCACACAAACGATGGGTGCCAATGTTGGGGGTTTGATAGCTGAAGGTTATTGAACTCCAGCGAGGAAGGAAAGGAAACTTAGCACAAAAGTGTAATGAGGCACAAAAGGTAAGGCAATAGTTAACAATCCGTCCCCCTCCCCATGGGTGCCCGTGAGGGCCTATTTATAGGGGAGGTCAAGGGTCTCATTACAATGCCTTAAATACCCCTAACCACCTGCCCTGCTAATAGTGTGCAGTCAGGGGGTAATACAGTCTATTACAATAGGTAATCATTACATGATCAATCAAATGTGCCAACACGTGTCCATGGCGACATGGTGGCCTTTGATCTTTGATAGTAGCGATACATGCGGCTTGTAGCCTTTGGCTTCAGCTTCTGTATGTCTCCCGGCCTCGTTCTTTCGCCCGAGCCCTCGATGGGAGGCGCCTGGAGCCTTTGGCCACCTGCAAAATCACTGAGTGCAAACAAAAACAATGTGGATCTAGGGAACCAACTAGCGGGGGGTTGCTTGAGGTAGCCTTCGACCGTAGTCTAAGGCTAGCCCCCAACAAGAGCTAACCAGAGGTGGGTGCAGGATGCCCCGGTCGACCAATGCCGAAGCTACAGGTGACTGCTTCTCCGCACAGGCAGCTAGTGGGCATGCGAGTTCGAGGTCACCCTTCGCCTGCCTCTTTAGTCTTTGCAACTGTAGTTGTTTGCTGCAAACACGACGGGCTTCCCGCCTTGCTGAATCCTCAGGGACACGAGCATCTGCCACTCGGGTGTTGATCTTTGTGCTACTCACTCTGGTAATGAAGGGGTGGACGAGATGACTTGGCCCCGGAGACAACCTCACAGCCATCTCCCGTTGGCAAAGCAGCTGAAACCCACGGCTGAGGAAGGTCCGTAGAATTTCCTCGCCTCTCAGTCCCTTTTGCAGTAACCCCTGGATGACCTTCAGCAGGGGTCATAGCCTGTGAAGATTGGACTGGGCCACACCGCACACGCAGTTGGGATGGGGGACGGGGCGGCCACCCTTAAATGTGGGGAGCGGCGCGTCAGCATCATTCTTCACTAGGAACCATGCTTTCCACCACCTGACCGGAGGGTCAGGCAATGGAATGGAGAAGTAAGAATCAACATTAGGTCTAGAGCAAACCAAAATGTCCGCACTACCCAAGGACTCCGCTCCCCCATATGAACCCTACCATAGCCGGGTTCAAAAAAAGTGATTCCACAGGTTCAAATGAGGCTCAATCCAAATATATGCCTCACGTAGGGTCATGAAAGCCGCCAGATGCAGGATCCCCGAAGGAGTCAAATGATGCAACTTCAAACAATTGGTTTGAATCAAGGAGCGGAGGAACTGATGCAACGGCACACCAAATCCTCGCTCATAAAAAGTTGTGGACACCATGACCTGCCCCTTCGCCAGAGCGGGACATGCAGGGTCCACGGGCACAAGACAGGTAGCAAATTCCGCCGCTGTCATATACCTCTTATGAGTTTTTGTAGGTGCTCCCAGGTGACCTCCGACATAGGCCAACTCGGCTTCGTCATAAGGAAATGGGAAGAAGGGCAACCCCTTATAAGCTCAACTACTACCTCTTATCTTTCAAGATCTGTTTCTCTATTTTCTCTCTCTTTTCAGCCATAGGGAAGGAGATGGAGGAATGGTGGGATATTCTATGGGAAGATGTAGGTTGCGTAGGAGCGACTGCCCGCTTTATGGCCCCACGGTGTGAACAACCGAGGAGGCGAAGCGGCTGGGCACCACAGGCATGGTAAAATGGCGCAGTCAAAATGATTTTACACATCATCCAACTCCTCGTAGGACGCACCCTATATATCACGGGATATGGCAACCATATCTGAAACGGGACCCACGATTGCTATGGGGCCTGCCGAAGCTCAAGGTTCGAAGACAAAACCTATCGGTCGGGTAAGAGCTGCCTAGAGCAACCAGAGCAAGGGACGAAGTGACACAAAGGAGGGCCAGCATTTTGGCACACTTGGTGCCGCATCAAGGGGACCCAGATTCCTCAAGCCTTGTATCTGAGTCTAGACCAGGAGGTTTCCTTCACAGCCCTCCACTTGGTCCGAATTTGATCGGGGGGCATTAGCCCCTGTCTGATCCTATGGAAAGGCACGTGCCCTGGCTGGTTCTCACACCTGAATGGTGATCTAGGCTCCACTCAGATCCTAACTCAACACTTCGGTCCCAATTCATGGACCACACCTACTAACATGTCCCCGCAATTCAGTCCCTTCGGGTTAATGAAACACCTAAGGATGGGGTTGGTGCGAGTTCCGCACCACATTCTGACAATCCAGACGGAACTGTGGGGCTTCTTTAAGTCATCAGCATCATACCTATCAGTACATATGGAACTTAATCTCTGCCTGAGCTTTTTATCTCAGACGCAGCCTCAGGGGCTACACAGTGGACACCACCGCGGGATTCCCAGTCAAGATCATGGAGGCTTTAGCCCCATAATCTCATCGTCGAATCCCACCGAAGTGCCCACAGTACCATATGAGAACCTGTACCGCCCACCATTAAGTGACCGGCTCTAGCCACCCGCTCGATGGAGGGCTCAGGGGCTACTGTCAGCGTAATTTACCCCAGGTACCCTAGGCCACTGGTTACGGCCCAAAACTCCTAGATACAATCGGCTCCCTCTAGCGGCATATGGCTGGGGAACCATACGCTGCATACCGGGAAACAACCCCACCTCTACAGGCTGAATTGGCGAGCTGACCAACCTAAAAAGAACTAATCAACGTGACATAGCACATCATCACTCCTCCAACTTATGATTAAGCATGGGCAGACGGGACTCTGCCCATGCGCCCGCCTTACCCAGCGACCTGGGAAGCGGACCCAGGCCTCTGCATGCCCGGGGGCTCCCCGTTACGAATAAGCATCGCCTATTTCAAGCCTCGGGTGGCGTTGATCTTAAGCACCGGCCATGATGGGATGTAGCAGTAGGAACCCACGCACACGTTTCACTACACACTCAAGTATGGAATCCATCCCGTTGCCGCCCGACATTACTATGCCTGGGGAACATGCCTAAATAACATCATTACGCTACCAGGGGGTAAGCACTACCTTGTAGAAAATCATTTACTATGTGTAATATTCCATAGGTAGGTACCAAAGAAGACAAGCCCTCCATCAGGTAACGATGCCCCGGGAAGCTTCCCTTCCCCTGACAAACATGACCGACCATCACCGCGACAAGACCAGACGGTGTCTTACAGGTAGGCCATGTCCCCTCGGTGGGCGGTTGTGAGCCATCGGCCGGTGTAGGGGGTAGGCTAGACCATCCACCTCACCACCCTGCATGAGAAGATGTCACCGCCAAGCAAAGACATCCCAAAGCAATCTCTCCAAGAACCAACCCGGGCATCATTCACCTCACCGCTAGGAGGGACCAGGGAATGGAGAGAGAGAGAGAGAGCCTAGAAGACTCTAGAACAGGCCCAAACACCGTGGAAGCCTGCAACCGACCTCGGCACACCGACTATCTCAAGTCTGAACCCATTGGTCATGTAAATCCCTTCGTGGTTATAGAAATAATTACCTTGTATTTATCCAGCCACACCCCAGCTATAAAAGGCCCCCTACCCTTCAGGTAGTGGGACAAGAATATTTCCCCCTTTCACTTAGTGAACTTCTCAAGCTCTCAGCTCACCCCCACTGTAACATTGTTCCTCTTCAATACAAAAAATGCTAGACATAGGGCTATTACCTTATAGAAGGGGCCTGAACCAGGATAAACTATAGTGTGCTTTGTAGTTCTTCATAGTTCGCAAGACTGTCTCAGAACAGGAACACACGATCTTGACCACCCTGTATCTTGCCAGTGCAAAAAAAAACACCAACAAAATTGCTATACTCAAAAAGATTTATGCTCTACCTCGGTGGGTAACATTGCCTCAGAACCATGTACCAATGAGAATGGTGTGTGACTCGTGGCATGACTCCAAGTTGTATGCAGGGTCCATAAGACTGATGTTAACCCTTTTACCCATTTCTCAGCATAAGGCTTTAGCCTATTAGAAATTCTAGGCTTTAAACTGTAACAC
>VSTD030000388.1:0-16464 GCA_008808055.3 Sporobolus alterniflorus | reverse complement strand
AGAATTGCAGCTAATATCTTTATTGTCCAAAGTGTTGATCTTTTATTTTCCAGTGAGCAGAGTCATTCTGCAACTATTGTAATACAGAGGTTGTAGCCTCTACGAAGCCAAAGCCAGAATTCTTTTTTCCATTATCTAAAAAAAGCAGGGGTGTTGGCCTAGTACACTCTACTCCAAAATCCAAGAGTTTGAGGTAGCCTACAAAGCAAGTACAGTTATATGTGGCTTCAGTTCTTGTAGGTGCTTCTCAGCATATGGGACGAGCATTCAAAAGTCCTGTGGATTGTTAAACGGTTAGTAACAGCACAACTTTCCAGGAAATCATCAGCTGAGAACATCTGGGTGATTATTGTCTACGCTGATGTGATGGTAACTAGTGTACTCATCCTGAATAAGGACGGTTCTTAATTCGTCTCGACCGAGGACAAGGCAACTTCAATAAGATCAACTCTAGCACAACACTCCCTTCATGGATTGAAAAACCGGTTGATTTTTGTGAAATCCGGAGAAACCAGTCCGGTCCGGTTTAACCGATTTTCGGTAAACCGGCTGGTACAATTTCAAATTTTCAAAAATTTAAAAAAATTTGAAATAAAAAAATTCTACAAAATTTAGAGGCCATTTCTAGATTTTTGGTCAAAACGGAATTTAAAAAATCGAAGTGACGCAGCCTACAAAATTCAGCGAAGGCAAAACCGAAGGGAAAACCGTAAAAAAAAAGAAATCAATCGGTTCCTTATAAGGGACAATCCTAGGGTCTTACCCTCACGTCCTAGAGCTCATTCCGCACTCACGCCAGCCTCCCCCGCGCCGCCGCCACTGGATTTCACCATTTTTTGCCAGTGCGCCGCCAGGCCGGTTTACCAGCTAGGGTTAGCGGTAAACCGGTCTTACCGGCCGGTATTGGTGCACAGAGGCCCGGTAAGTGCTTTCTTGCTTGCACATTTGCATAATCTTCTGCGTGATCTGTTGTAACATGGCCCAATAGCCTTTGTTAGCCGGTTGTTAGTTTATGGCAGCCACTTGTGGGGTGTAAAAATAATTTTGGATGTTTTCAGCCTATATGTTAGGTGCCAATTCAGTTTGAAATTGAAATTTGTTGCTTATTGGTCATGTCGATGAATGTTGATAGGTATGGCAGCATCAAGTAGTAGGGGACTGTGTGGCAAAGCTCCGTTCGTAGATGGTGAAGCTGATTAGAGGAGGAACCGTTGCTTCCTTCCACCTTGGTATGAGTGGCCTAAGTGCACGTGTCACCGTCCTTATACAATTGACGTGTGCAGGTGGGATGGCAGCAACCGGGCTAGGAGGTGTTACTTCAATTGTGTCGATACAGACCCGGACTTTATGGTATGGTGGTAATTTCTTTGTTTTTTGTTTAAATTTCATACAGTTTCTGTATATTCGCTGACTTGTATGTGAAATTCATTTGTTTCAGCCCTACAAATTTCGTGAATGGATTGACATGGAGAAGCCTCCGTTGTGGCAGATGAAAATACCCACAACAAAAAGTAAACGGGAGTACTTGAAACTAATGGAAGAGATCCGTGAGAGATGGGCTAGGCAGCTAGAAGGGAGAGAACTTGATATTCACATCAAGGAGATGCATGCCCACATGAGAGGCACCGAACTCAAAGAGGAAGAAGAACAGCTTCGCGAACGTGAAGAAGTTCTCAAGAAGAGGAAAGAAGAACTTGCGATACGTGAATGAGAGTTTCAGAAATGGAACAAGAAGTCTCACGTCTTTCAATTGCACGCAGTAGTAGTGCAGTGGATGGGGCCTTCTATGTGTTGTTGCGGTCACGTATTTCTTGTAGAGACAATGTTAAGCTTGATGGACTATGTCATGTGCGAAATATGCCATGCATTTCGATTAGAGATAATGAATTTGCAATGGACTATATCAACTGCAAACTACGTACTACGTGATGTATGAATTATGTTTATGGTAATGTACAATGTCAAGTGTTTGTAATTTGTTATGTGTAGGACTATTATGTGTTATGTACTACTTGAAACAACTATGTTGTGTATGTGGACAACCATGTGCTTGGAACTAATTAATGGATGTGTTGAACCAATTATTTATGATACCTCATGCATATGTGACCAATGTATGAGTTTTTTTCTCTTTGGTGCCCAAATACTTGTGCTACTTAATGGATGAGTTTTTTTTGTTTGGTCATCATTGTTGTTGTTGTCATATCAAATGTCTTGTTAACTGAAAGCAACCACCTCACAAAAAATAGAAAACACCTCAATTTAGGGCTTTTTTTAGTCATATGCTGCCGGACGGTTTACGGGTTACGGTACCAGTAAACTGGTAATACCGACCAGTTTACCGGTGTTAACGACCGATAAAACGTTTCAACCGCTTTTTGTCCAGCTCGTTTTCAAAATTCAAATTTGCACCGGTTTTCGATCGGTTTTTGCGGTTTTTGTGGTAACCAGTAAACTGGTCCCGTGTGGCACCACCTCGACTACTCTTCCTCCTCCCTCATACTGCCCCCGCACCTCGCGCCTCGCTTGCTACTCCTCCATCGAGGTTGTCCCCGAATAGCTGCCTGTCCACGGCCCCATCTAGCTCCTCTCCGTGAAGGTCCTTGACAAACTCCTCGTCCGCTATCCCATCAAGCTCCTCCCCGTGTAGGTCCCCGATGAGCTCCACGTCCACGGTCCCGTTGAGCTCCTCCCCACAGAGGTCCCCGGCGAGCTATCCGTCCACAACCCATCTAGCTCCTCTCCATGGAGCTCCCCGTCCACGGGTCCTCGTTGACCAACCCATCCAGCACCCCCGTCGAGGTCCCCATGGAGTCCCCATCCAACACCCCATGTGGAGCTCCACCACGTCCAAATCTCCATCGGGATGTGCAGGATGTGTGGCAACAGCCTATCCCTCCTCCCCATGCGTCGGTAGGAACAACGACAACAGAATATGCGAGGAGGAGAGATAATACATCCGAATGTGCATGCATAGTGCCGAGCTCTTAAAATTCACTGCACATGCACAAGCTGTTGGAGCATGAACAGTACCACCTCCTCTCGCATTTCCTGCATATGCGGAGGGATGCGGCACCTGCTGGAGTCGGTATAAGTGCCAACCAGTAGGATCTGCAAATAGAACAATAGTATGGTTACAACTGTACGGATGGTGACCAGATGTAGTATCTAGAAAGCCATACGACCCCTCCTTTTTGCTCCGATAAGAGTATCTCTAATAAGGAGTAGTATAAATAGGTCTTATAATTTGATTTAGTGACCAGTTTATTGAGTTTGAGGTCTAATGAAAATTATTCTTTTCAACAGTCAGACACTAAATTATGTTATTAGAAAAAAAATCATATTATTAGGAAATAAAATGTTGATGATGATGTGGAAATGAGGATATGACCCTAGTAGGTGAGGTAGTATATTTAGAACTCAGGAGGTTGAGACCTATAATTATTTGACAATATTTTATAAAATAGGACCACTGTTGAAGGTTATTTTATGGGCTTAAGCCCAATATTTGAATACACTATCTTATTTATCTTATTTAGGATATCTATTGGAGATGCTCTAAAAGTTTTTCAATAGAAACAAGAGAAGGGAGATGATGTGGAGGCCGAGTGAGAAGAGGGGAAGAACACAGAGGAAGAAGAAGACCAGTGCCCCTATATTTGTTGAAAGCTTCGGCCAGTGTCCAAATATTTTCGTTGTCCGTAAATATTTGACGTTTGATTTTTTTGACATCAATTTTTACTACTCGTCGTATTCAAAATATAGAAAACTCAAATATATACTTAAAAACATTATATAATAAACCACATTATATTTGATTTTCCATATTTGAATAACATGAGTGGTCAAAGTTGTTATCGAAAAAGTCAAATATTTGATGATGAAGAAGTACATTTTGAACAACCCCCCTGGTTGAACCTATTTGGACCACTTCATCCCATTTCCTCATCCAAGAAGAGCCTTATGTCCTAGAAAAGCATTTCATCTAAACTTCATCTCACGATTCTGCTATCATGTTTGTTTGATCATTTATCAGAATCTAGATATCCCAATACTGTACCATCAGAGTAAAAGGTCCTAACCAATGATGTTCTCAAAATTCCACTTTATATGGATTCCCGATTCAAAATTCCAAAAAAAAAATGCACCTTCGTCCTCATCTAATACTACTAAGGGGTCAAGAAAACATAAAAAGAAGAAAAGTAGTCCGAAATGAAAGGAATTTTCTAGAATACTAATGGGTTTAAAGACCCTAAGAAATACAAATTTTTAAGTGACTTGACAACGGAATATAACCTAAATTTCATTGCTTTGACTGAAACCAGGAGAAGTGATCTTGGGCCAAGATTTCTCAAAAAAGCTATGTGCGGGAAGAGATTATCTATGGTATTCCAAAGATCCAGTAGATCTGGACGGATGTTATTAGGCATCAATTTACAATGCTATGATATTGGAGGAATAGATGAGGGAGAGTTTTATATAAAATTTTATTTATGTATCAAAATGGATGGCTTGAAATGGGCATGGGCTTCAGTTTATGGGCCAGCTCAAAATGAACACAAAGAAGGTTTTTAGCCGAACTTGTGAACATGTGTAGCCATGAAAATATCCCACTATTAATTGGTGGTGATTATAACATCTTGAGACATCCCTGAAAAAAGAAGAATGACCGGTACATTGAGCTCTGGCCATTCTTCTTCAACGCTATTATATATGGCCTTAATATGAGAGAGCTTGAAATGTCTGGCAGAAAATACACTTGGGCAAATAACCTGACGGTGCCAACCTTTGAAAAACTTTACCGAATTCTAATAACCATAGAGTGGGAGGAAAATTTTCCTTTAGCTACGGTCCGAGCCTTACCTAGAGAAATTTCATATCATACACCTCTCTTACTAAATTCAGGTGAAAACATTTCACGGGGCACACAAACCTTGTTCAAATTTGAAACGGGGTGACTTTTGAGAAATGGCTTCATAGATATGATAAGAGAGATATGATCATATTGCTCCCTAGGGGGTTCTCCTATGGAACGATGGCAAGGAAAAATCCATAGAGTAAGGCAACATCTCAGAGGTTGGCCAAAGAATACTAGTGGTCAAAATAGACAAGAAAAGAAAAATATTCTGAACACTTTAGATGAGTTGGATAAAAAAGCAGAAAATACTCCATTATCATCAAATGAAATTGATATTAAACAATACTTAGAACAACATACTAGCTGATATGCTAAGGGAAGCAGAAATTAAATGGTATCAAAGAGCCAAAGTGAAAGAGTTACTAGAAGGGGACTACAACACAAAATATTTTCAACTCATTGCAAATGGGAAGTATAGGAAAACTAGAATTTTCCAACTCCCGCATAGGGATAAAATAATAAAAGGTGATGCTGCGCTTAAACAACATATAAACAAATATTATAAACACCTGTTTGGACCATCTGAGAACAATAGGATCTCTTTGGATGAATCTCAAATAGATGATATCCCTCAAGTGTCAGACTTAGAAAATGAGATGCTAGTTCAGTTGTTTAGCGAAGAGAAAGTTTAGAAAGTTATCTTTCAAGTGGAACATAATAAAGCCCCAGGTCCAGACGGATTTCCCGCTGAGTTTTATCAGGCATGTTAGGATATAATAAAAAATGATCTAATGTCTTTATTTATAGATTTTCATTTGGGCAACCTCCCGTTATATAGTCTGAATTTTGTCACAATAATAATTATACCAAAATGTAGAGAAGCACTAATGATACAACAATATGGCCGATCTATTTGTTAAATGTTAGCTTCAAACTTTTTAATAAAGTTTCAAGGAATAAAGTAATGGAGGTAGCTAAAAAGGTCATTAGTCCAACACAAACATCTTTCTTACCTGGACGGAATATAATGGAAGGTGTTATAGTCCTTCATGAAACAATTCATGAAATGCAAAGAAAGAAATAAGACGGAGTCGTTCTGAAAATTAATTTCAAAAAGGGCTATGACAAGGTCAATTGGTCCTTTGTCCAACAAATCTTATGAATGGAAGGCTTTTGTCCAACATGGTGTCGGTGGATAGCATCTTTTATAAAAGGGGGTCATGTGGGTATAAAAATCAATGATCAGGCCAGCCCAAATTTTCAAAGGAGAAAGGGAGTGAGACATAGTAGTTAACATGTTAGCAATTCTGATCAACAGAGCAAAAGAAGAGGGACACATATCAGGAGTAATACCACATATACTTGATGATGGTCTCTCTATCCTATAATATGCAGATGACACAATACAATTTATGGATCACAATTTCAGCCAGGCTAGAAACATGAAGCTTTCACTAACAACTTTTGAAAAATTGTCTGGTCTGAAAATAAATTTTCATAAAAGTGAAATCTTGTGCTTCGGGTAAGCCAAAGATCATGAATTGCAATATGAACAAAAATTTTGTTGCAAAAGAGGCTCTTATCCTTTTAGATACTTAGGAAACCCTATGCATTACTGAAAACTAACCAATATTAATTGGAAAATGATTGAGGAAAGAATAGAAAAGAAATTAAGTAATTGGAAAGGCAAATACCTTTCTATAGGTGGAAGAATAGTGTTAATAAACTCAGTCCTTAATAGTCTACCAATGTTTATGTTGTCCTGTGTTTAGGTGCCAAAAGTGGTGCACGGAAAGATTGATTACTTTACATCACGTTTTTCTAGCAGAATGACAGCCAAAAGAAGAAATATAGACTGACAAAGTGGAGCATGATATGCCAACCAAAAGACCAAGGGGGGCTAGGGGTACAAAATATTGAGATTCAGAATAAATGCTTATTAAGCAAATGATTGTTCAAATTAATTAATTAATGAGGATGAATTATGGAAAACAATTATAAGAAAGAAGTATCTAACTAACCAAACAATAGGAAAGACTAAAAAGAAACCGGGAGTTTCACACTTTTGGGCTGGCGTAATGGAGGCAAAACAAGATTTAAGCTGAAACTTTTTATTCATTATCTAAAAAAATATGGATTCCCATTTTAGTTTAGTGGCTTTGGCAGCTCACATAACACGATTGCATAACTTCGAGCCCGCCTCGTTAGTCTTGCATCGAGCTCATTGGGGTTACATCTGTTATGCACAAAATCAAGAGTAAAATGCACTAGAGTTTTTCGTCCGTGTCTTTTAGGTAGATGCACATTTATTTTGTATTTTTAGCTCGATGAACTTATTAGTCTAGCTAGGTTATATACCTAGGTCCATGAACTATTTTATTGTAGTATTTGGTCTGTAAACTTTTAAGTGGTGCACAATCACACAACGTAGATCTAAAGTGGATGGGTCTGGAACTCTACATAGTACCATTTAAAATGTTCATGGAAAGACGAACAATTTATGGTGAACATTGAAATGCAAAAATAAAAATTTGTGGAGCTGGATGACGTAGGCGGACAAGATCAATGGACGTACAGTGCATTTTACTCTAAATTCAAACATCTCCTAGCATTCCTCCCAAAGCCGTAAGCTACTAAGAGAAAAAATAGTATGGATAGATTCAACGGTCTGAATTTTTTTTATCATGATAGTATGATAATATGTTTGTCAACAGTATAGTTGTATGATGATATTTTAGTAACTTTAATCCATAATATTCTTGTAATTAATATTATTATTGTTGTCAAATATTAATCTGATGCGCTAGCCAGATCCGATGGCTCGTACCGTTTATGCTGGCCACGTCACAGATGATGAACACGTAGTAGACGGGGACGACACCAATGCTCCCCGTCTGCACCGGAAACTGTCGCGAGGCACCCAAGCCGGCGCCAGGCAGGCACCTCCCTCTCCGCACAGTGAAAAACCTGGTGCCTGTGCGAGAGATGGCACGGGTACGGAAACATCGAAGTAGCGCTTTCATTGTTCGACATTGTTGGATGTATGAAGCTTTGTGCAGCTCAAGAGCATTTGTTTTTGCCCTTATCACTGTCGGCTCGCCTCGGAGTAGAGGAGTTTCATCACAAAGCCAGAGAATGAGATGCAAATAGTGACCACTATGATCGAGGACATGCATGCCAACGTGCTGGCCCATGCGCTACAGCGGCTGGACGGGCAGTCCTGGCCGCGGCGAGCCACATGATGTCCGGGCTCCGCGAGCTTGTGGTCGATCAAAAGTCGTGGCACGCACTCTGCCTCACCGAGTGGCCGTAGCTCGTGGGCCTCGACGTCGTGCCGCCGCGCCGCCTCTTCACCCACGCGTACATGTTCCCTGCCCTGACGCTGGCGGTGGAGCGGTAGACGTGTCCCTGTTCGACCTCGAGCTCCCGGGGCAGCTGATTTCCACGGCAGACGGGTACCACAGGGACATGGCGCTGCTGTCGCACGTGGTGGGTGAGGAGAGGGCTGTGGGGGAGAGAATAGATACAATCCTTTTTTCACTTATCAATGGTAGTGCCGCTAAATATTTTTAATATTTTTTCACTTCTAAAACTAACATCTACCCATACTACTTTTTCACAGAAGCAATGCACGGCTCTGTAAAAGTGCTTTTCGTTCTGTGTTTTAAGTACCCAAATCTTGTTTCAATCAAGCATTACGTTGAGACACATCCGAGATGCGCCCGCAGGAAGAACTGAGATTGCGCATCTCACATTACAAAGTCATTGGAGACGCGCGCCGATTAGTATATATTAGAGACATGTGAAGTTAGAGCGCATCTTTCATTACAAGACTCATACGAGACGTGTTTTAAGGTGCACGTCTTTGATTTGATCGCCGGCTAAGCTCCTATGACACTACTATAAGACGCCTTTGGGGTCGCGTGTCTCCTATTACTAAGAAATATGAGACGTGTTTTATCTTAATGCATTGCCAATTTAATTGCCAGCTAAGCTCACTGTGGCACTAATAGGAGACACACCCTATTAGACGTGCGTCTCCTATTTAATGCCTTTCATGGGCATCCTGGTTGCCGGCTACATCGTGGAACTAGCTAAGATTTGACAACCGCATTGTCAGGATAAGCAACATACACATACAGAAACATATATAAAGTCAAATGGAGATCACACATTTAATTATATTTACCAATAAAATATTACACAAAGTGTCAATCATTTCGACCACAAAGTCTATGTATCAAGTAATTGTTACACAAAGAATAACTGTCATATAACTCAAAGCCTATAGTTTGAAATGAAATTCTCCCTTTGGACTAATGACTTTTGATACGATGAATGCCGCTAGCCTCTCTCTAATGTGCTCAAGGTTAGAACCTACTATGTTAATAAAAGCGTTTTCGTAGTCCAAAATAAATGCACTTACACTTACACCGCAATTCGGCTGTGTTCCAAATGCAACCACGTTTAAGCAGACATGGAAGCCACATGTGTTGCCCAGAGCTTATTATTGGACGCAGAATGTAGTATGATATTTAAGCTGTCGGCATTTGTCTTTTGGTGTCCTCCTAGCACCTTAACCACGTACATGTCAAAAGCACTAAGCTGAAATATTCGTATGTTAATGTAAAATTATCGTGCAATGAGAAAATGATCAGAAAATAAGGTGAAGAAGGAATTTACTCGTTAAGAATGACCATGACATCAGTCCAATCATGGGTAAGTCGGTCGCCAGTTATTGGATCTGTCGGCCTTGAGGAGTCATAATACTAGATTTGGTCGTACATGGTAGAAATTGCTAAGGTTACCTAATGGTTACCCGTGTGGAATGGTACGACTAACAACTCATTATCTCTATAGTATTTCATTGACTTGGCAAAATATGCAACAACTTATTGTCATCGACTTCTGGTTTGGAGATTTGTTCTCATCGCTATTTGCGGATCAAGATATACAGGAGACTCCTTTCCTGTTCTATGAAGAGTTTGTTGTTGCATGTGCCTACACACAAAATGCCAAATTTGTTAGACACATATAACACATATATTGAGTATATATATTGAAGAAGCTAGTTTTTGCGAACTAACAATACGAAGCAGCGCATTAGAGAGACATCCAATGCATCGAGGTTGAAAAGGTCATAAAGATCGGACCATGAGATGAGAAAGATGTCGTCACCCACCAGAAAGTGACGATCCTTGTACACGACACTATTATGTTTTAACCTTTGTTGTAATTATTGATGTAGTAGTTATGAAGCTCGGCACAAGATTTATCTGCTAGTTGGAGCACATCGACAGTTAACATTGGCCTACTCTTTACAAACTTTGGGTTAGCCTACATCATAGCTGTTGGCAACTTCAAGTTAGCTGACAACTGTTTCAATTGTTGCTTGCCCTTTGTTGCCTTGGACAACATCTTCCACTGTTGCGGGTGGCTCTTGCCACATACATTTTTCATTGCTTTTGCCTGCGTCTGATCAGGTGCAGGGAGCAGGGTACTCCGAGTCCAAGGTGAAGACAGACACAGCTGCTCTTGAATTGGAGATGAACGCAGTTGCTATCAAATTGGAGATAGATGCAGCTGCTCTGGATTTGGAGATGGACAGACATGCCTCAAGAAATATTGAAGCAGGAGAGGTATTCGGCTGACTAGGAGTGGTCGAAACTGAAGCTGCTGGTGATGAGTCAGCATCAATAGAAGTCCATCTCCACTGAATCCTTCTAGTAATTGCATCCCGCATAGTCAGCATCGTATCGTCTGGTGGCACTTTGAGCTTTAGGTCTTTCAAATTGTCATACACCATGTCCATCTTGAACACAACATAGGATGATGTGTTGATCTACACATTGTCAAGCATGGTCTGACATGGATACACTAGCCCTCTTCTGACCTCCATTCGAAAGCTTCCTCTGACCAATAAAATAAGGTTGCATGCTGTTGCCTGAGCCATGTTATCTATCGTGTCCCATTCTATTGAAGGCAGATGTTGCTCGTGGCCCTCTATGAGTCCAGATGCTAGTACCTGACGCCCCCCTGTGGTTGTCCACCCCCAGATGTAGATGCTAAGCTGCT
This sequence comes from Sporobolus alterniflorus, assembly GCA_008808055.3. NCBI lineage: Eukaryota > Viridiplantae > Streptophyta > Magnoliopsida > Poales > Poaceae > Sporobolus > Sporobolus alterniflorus. The sequence goes on along the minus strand of VSTD030000388.1, from coordinate 5,531 downwards.
CCTACAGTCCTCGTCACTCATGACCCCACCAATGTCAGGGAATTGCATTCCCTGAGCCTCTAGTATAGGCCTTGGGTCTCCTAGAACCTCCCTTCTCAGCTATCATTTTAGCTCCACCACATCAACCTATGGTGTCAAGGTCATTTTCTGCTTATGGTACATAGATTTCTGTTCTGAAAAACCCTCCTTCCAGGTCAACTTACTGGAAACACCACGAACATAGCCTCATTGATCCTTAATTTGCAGGGCCTCGGTGAGGTCATCATTTTCCCTCTCACCATTGGAGTCTTCGCTACTCTCCCTCAAGGCCCTTTGAGCCACCTCCGAGATGCTCTGGCTGTAGAAGCTGATATCACTTGACTTTGTCAGCTTAGAACGAGCATGCTTAAATGGTCCCATCCATCCACAGAATTTGTCATATGGATTTCAAGACCTTGCTGGGCCAATCTTCCATCCTCTTGTTGCCACTTCCTCTGTTTTCCGGCATAACCGGTGTTGCCGAGGTGGTGGTCAAGATCATTCTGCAATCAGAGCCACTGCATGTACTGACTTTCCATAGCAAAGTTCTCCAAATAGCACTATTCAATAAATCTTGCCTAGTCTTCATTTGACAAATCTTTGTACTTATCGAAGCGGGTGTCCTGGTCCCTCCATATCTTCATAAGCTTACTCTTGTAGCTCCTCCAAGCATGAGAGATGATCTTTATAGCTACCCTCTTCCCCTTCTGTTTCAGCTCTTTCGGATATTGAACATATGCTTGAATAGCATTTTTGAAGAGCTCGTCCTTTTCATTTTCGGTCAACACATCAAATCCCTGCATGGTTAGTGACACCTTTTGCCAGGCAGCTAGATCACAAACCCTGAACAATCTCATATTGACTGTTGTGTCCAAGGGTATGCCTTCATCATTGACCTCACCAACGCTCATTACGGCTGTCGTCCAGCTCGTCAATGACCTCGTCTTTCTTTGATGAGAGGTAGTTTCTGATTGTGATCCAGTCAGTTCTTCACCTTCATGAGTGTGCTGACCCTGTTCCTGCTGAGTCTATGGCTACAGATGGCCCTGATCTAGCTAAGTCTACAGCTACTGAGACTACTACTGAGCCTCTTTATTCTGTTGCTCACTATGCTGCTGACTCTGCTGCTGCTAGTATTGCTCCGACTAAGACATCTTAATTATATAACCTAATCATATAATTGAAGACAAGCATTCACAAATGAAGACAATCATAATATAAGCATAACCTAATCATAACATAACCATATAGTCTAATGAGTAATAAGATCCCTAAAATCCACTAAAATTCACTCAAATTCCTGTAAACAATCACAAATTTCATTGAAATTCTTACAAACAATCACATATTTCACTAAAATTCCTAAAATCCACTAAAATTCGCTAATGAGTCACTAAATTCCATAAAATCCACTAAATCAGTAATGAGATCAACTTAATTCAGTCAAATTCACTCAAATCCTATAAACACAATCATAATTCATTCACATTCATACAAACAGTCACATAAGGGAGCAAATATCTCACCAAACGGTAATAGTAATGATGGATGGGAGGGGTGTCACCTTCGCCAGAGGTCATGTCTAGGGCTTGTGGAAGAGGACGGTGGTGACGCGCTTCAAGCGAGGTGGGGTCGAGGTCCATGGCAGCGGTGCACTCCGAGGGATGTGGGGTCAAGGCCGATGGCGGCGGCACAACAATGACCAAGAGTGGCACACGGGCGGCTTGAGGAAGAGGATGGCGGCAGCGCACTCTGCGGCCGGGTTCGAGGCGGCGGCATGCTCTAGGATCGGGGATGAGGAGGCGGCGTGCTCCAGGACTGGGATCGAGGACAGCAGGTGACTACGATGGTGCGATGGTTTTTAGGGTGATAGAAGAGCGACAGAGGGTGCAGGGATGAAAAATTGCTAAGTGTGGTAAGAGAGAGCGCGAGGCCTGAAATTTTAGTGCGTGGGACCTATTGCGAGACGTGCCCCTAGTTCGCGCGTCTCCCTTTTCCTAGTATTGGAGACACGCATACTAGGGGCACGTCTCTTATTTCATTAACAAGGGAGACGCGCTTGGAGCAACGTGTCTTGCATTGATCCAAAAGCAAGACGTGCCTCATCCAGCACAGTATAGAAATTTAGTCCCACCTTGCCTATTATAACTCATGGTCACGAGCTTTTAAACCCACGGTAGTCTGAATTCTTCAAAGATTTCAAGCAGCTTGTCCTCCACTCCATGCTTTATGATCCTATCCACTGCCTTTCAACACACAGCGGATAGGTTCCTAAAGCACGGTGTGGAGAAGGTAAAAGGGAGACACACCTTATTAGCGTGTGTCTCTCTTTGCTAAGATGAGAGACGTGCCTAGTTACAGTGTGTCTCCCTTTCCTATGATGAGAGACACGCCTTCTTAGATCACGTCTCCTTTCCACTGGATCATGCACGGTTTACAAGTTTAGTCCCGCCTCGCCTACTAGGGTTAATGCTCACCAGCTTTTAAACCCACGATAGTCTATGTTCTTTGAAGATATCAGACAGCTTGTGCTCCACGTGGTGCTTCTTGCACCGGGCCCATAGGGTGACCGTTGGAACAAATACGTTACGTAACGTATTTGTTCCAACATGCACTATTGTGGGCTGGCGCAAGGAGCATCCCGTGGAGAATATTCTGTTGACAGTCTTTTTTGTGGAGTTATTTAAATGGGAGACGCACCCATATATAGACCATCTTCCTTTGCCTCATATGTGAGACGTGCGTAGCTATAGTTCATCTTCCTTTTCCTAGATGTGAGACACGCATAGTTAGAGCGTGTCTCCCTTCAACTTGCGCCCATCATAGCATACAAGTTTAGTCTCACCTCACTTATTAGCACTCATGCTCACCTGCTTTTAAACACACAACAATCCAAGGGCTTCAAAGATTTCAAGAAGCTTGTGCTCCATGCTGTGCTTCATGATCCTTTCTGTTGCATGCCCATTTGGGCACATACGTGCGCGTATGTGCCTCAACGGGCATGCCGCGTGCTGGCTCATGAAGCACGGCGTGGAGAATGATCTGTTGACATTCTTTTGTGAAGTTAGGTAAATGGGAGACGCGCCCCTATATAGAGTGTCTCCCTTTTATTGAGATAGGAGACGCCCCCCCCCCCCCCAAAATGAGCGCCTCCCTTTCACTCAGATAGGAGACATGCCCCTATAACATGAGTCTCCCTTGTTCTTCATCAGAAACTGATCAGTTGCCAGATTGAGTATAGTGTCCATAAAAAACTAAGCACAAGACTTTAGAAGCTGCACACACTTCAGAAACAACTATATTTTCACACATTGAGCATATTTCACACAAATATCAAATGAAAGTTAAATTTTCACACAAATGGTCATATTTTCACATATTGAACAAATTTCACACAAATATCAATTTAATGTCAAAATTTCACATAAATGGCCATATTTTCACACATTGAGCATATTTTACACAATCATTTTGCTACTTTCCATTGCAGTCTTGGCTTTCTAAAATTCTTGACTTTTTCATGGTGGTCATTGCGCAAGTACAGAGCTTCGTTGGCCGATGGTATTCTTGGCTTGATCATCGAGGTGACGAAAGGAGGAATCTCATCAAATTGATCAAACTCTTCCTCATCAATGACATTCTCGACTCTGACGATTCATCATTTTCCGGGTATAAGCATCTTAAATCTTTTGTTCGTTGTGTCTGGAACATAGAACACTTGATCAAGGTGTTTTGCTAACATGAAACGTTCTGACTTATATCCTTGACGGTTAATGTCAATGCTAATGAACACGTACTTGTCTTGTACAACACCCTTGACTGCATCAACCCAGTTGCAACGGAAAAGATGAATCCTGAAACCTTGAAAGTCAAGTCCCAGATCTCTTGTATTTGACCATAGTACATGTTTTTAACTTGGCCCATAGCATCGTAAGCATCAACGTGTAGACCACTATTCTGATATGTGATTTTCTTATCACGTTGTTCGGTGCAGAATGTGTATCCATTTATGTCGTACTCTTGATATATCACAACAGTGAATATAGGATCACGGGCCAACTTTTTTAGTTATTCACTTGTTTGAGTATCTGATGATTGAGAAATCTTATCCTGAAACCAGCAAATGAATTTTCTCATGTGTTCATTTGCAGGATTGTATCTAAGCACCACCTCCTTATGCTCATCTAAGTACTTGGACACAATAAACATCTGTTGCAACACGTGAAAATGAGCGCAGTGAAATAAATGTGGATCTGGAGTTATGCCCTTCTTCCCAATGTCTATTTTCCTGTGAGTCTCCCCTCTTTAGGCCGATGGAAATTAACATTTTTTCATCAGCCAGGCCGGGCCCATGGAAGATACCATTCTTACGCCGGCTTTCTATAAAGCCAAAGGAAATTATAGTGGCCGACGAAAGCTTATACTTTTCCTGTAGTGTGATAAAAGGATACGCAGCTGCTTTCGTGATGGGAGATGGAATGCCTCTGTTTTCGTGATAAAAGGAGACACAGCCCTAAAAACATGCATCTCCTTTACTTGCATATTCAGAGACGCACAATACAAACGTGTGTCTCCCTTTTGTCGCAGAAGCGGTCGCGTCTCGGATATTAACTTAACTGAGACACGTCGAAAAGAATATCATCTCCTTTTTACCATCCACTGAGCCAGCTTTGCTCCTCGCTGATGTGGACACGTCTTATTTTTCCTGATCAAAGATGATCGCATTTGCGCATGTCTCCGATCTATGTCTCCTATTTGTGTTTCTTACATAGTGAAGGTTTTGGAGTTTTAAGAGTAATTTTTTATTATATTCTCACAAGTCATAATGTTTCAGTATTCAGCGCTCAATCGTGTTCAACCAGGCAATATGATGCACAACAGCCTAAACCAGAGACGGGCATAACCATTGTCTACTAATTCTAACTTAGCCCATACTCAGTAGTAAATCAAACTTGTAATACCCCATATTATGGCTAACCTAATTACCGTAATTAAGGGCCTAATCATGTATCAAATGCCTTAGAAATCAAGTCCTAATTCAATCAAAGAATTTTCATTTTAATTTGAAATTAAACCTTTGGATGGAAGTCAATAAATTCCTTGTATGAAACTCCAAAATCTTCCCTATGAATTGGGTTGGATACTGGCTGCAAACAGCAGCCCTTGGTCCAAGTTTCATTCAAATTCAAAGTTCCAAGAAGAAATTATATTAAATTCTATCGAATTCTAAACCTAGAACCTAGAGAATTCTCTGAATTTTCATTTGAAATCCATTCTGAATCAGAGAAAGTTTCCATCGAGAAAGTTGTTAATCTTTTCAAGACCTTCAAAACCATGTTTTATTTCAATTTTTTTGAGCACAAAAAAATGCTTTTTGGCCGGTCAAAGTTTGAAAAGATTTGAAATTGTTTAAATTTGTTTGAATTTGCATTCGGGTCCAATTCAAACCGCTGCCGCTTGTTACTGTGGCCCCGGGCCCACATGTCGGTTACCCGGTGTCCCCCGTCCCACGC
>VSTD030000387.1:0-16469 GCA_008808055.3 Sporobolus alterniflorus | reverse complement strand
GAGCAAGGTTGGAATGGTGGAGACGGTTGGATTCCGTCAGGTGATGTGGTTTGTCATGCTCAAATCTGCTAAGGACCAAATCATAGGAGTAGACACCCCAGGACAACATGTGCCACCATGTGTCCGGTATGGAATAGCTTGCTTACTAATTAGGAATGCTATAGGTTGTGTGTCGTGCTCGGTTGAGTGGGGATGGCACCACACTTTGTTATCAGTCTTTGTGACATACTTTGTGAACTGCCTGAACCACATGGTGCAAGAGGGGATGATTGTGTGGGAAACCTTAGCACTACAAGCAGGGACCGTTTGTTCAGGAAACCATAGCAAAGCATGACATACTCCTATAGTAGACCTTGTAACGGCATGTAGTGATCTCTTTTGATTAGATGGTTTGGATGGGAATGAGATAGTACTGGTCTAATCTTTGTGGAAGCTTTGTGATTACTTTGTGCCCCTTTGTGCCGTTGTGATCATACTTTGTGATATACTTAAATTTAACTTAAATGGGTAGCTTGAACCTATAACTTTAACTCTAGAAAGTAGAACCTAATAAATCTTAAGTCAAGTGTAGGTGCATTTCTGCTTATAATCTTATGCCTTATATACCTTGTCATTACCTTTACATATCATTTATTTTCTACACTTGCTGAGTACCAAACATAAGTGTACTCAACCTTGCTATTTTTCTCCTGCTACTCAAACCCGCTGCTCAGAAGGAGAAGATGGACTGGAATTCTTCGATGAGAAGTTCTAGGCTACGTGTTGCCGCTTGCCATTCATGTGGTGTTATGGAGTCTTCTGCTGTTCTGTTTCGCTTGAGAGTTGTCATAGTCTTTCAAGACATTATTTATGTAATAATTATACTTTATTCGTGACATTTGGTTATCTGTGAACACTTTTGACCGTCTGTGTGGAACAAATGATGCTGGGTCATGCATACGATGAGTACTTGGTTTTGGCGTAAAAATCAGGTATGACAGGTGCTGGCCGACTAGGTATGGGCAATCTCTCTTGTCCCATTTCATTCGTAGTTTTTCCAGTTATCTCTTGCAAGTTAGTTCGTCGGTTGTCATCACCTCCCGCATGTATCCTAGCTTAAGTCTACTTCTAGTTTAGTTAGTATTTAAAAAACTGTTAGAGTCGAATAAAAACTCCCACGGAACATGGTTAGATTATACATATTCCTATTGCTTGAGATTAGATGCAAATACTCATACATGACCCTTGCTCTTATGAACTTCATTTATTAGTGTAGTCATGCTTTGGTAGACACAAAAATCTCATGTGAGCAATTCCACAAAAATAATCATGTCTAAGTTATTGGGAGGTGTGATATCCTAGTTAGTGTCGATTTAGCTATGCCTCGATTATGAAACTATTTGGAGTTGAATTAGAAAGGTTCCTCAACAGCATATACATTCCTACCAAAGCCAAATATATTCCACGTAGAAACTCTTGTTCTCGTTGACCTTTGTTCGGGGATGTGTTCTTCTTGAGTTTTGAATTTTTCAAAATGATTTTTCCTTCGTGAAATTTTGCTGCCAGCGTCACCCAAAAAAAATTTCTATTCCAGGGTATACATCCACCGCCGATAAATTTTCTGCATCTCTCCCAATTTCATAAATCTTGGTGTAGCCACTTCCATCCCATTTCAAAGAAAGTTTGAAAAAATTGTTTTCTCCTCAAACATTTCAAAAATCCCCGAGTTCATCTTCAATAAAGAGACGGAGCATAGAAAGCGAGAGTGAGAGAGAGAGAAAAGAAGCATAGAAAAAAAAGAGAAAGGAAGAAAAGCTCCAAAAGTCTCTCGTTTGAAAAAGGGGAATTCAATATTTTAAGAGGAGAAAACATTTTCAAAACTTTTTTGTGTGAGTCCATTTTCTCCCCCTCCATTTTACCACATCAAAAATCCTTTTTCAAATCATTTGAAAATTCTTGACCCTTTTGGATACATCCCTTAGCTTGGCAACATACTTGACTTGCATTGCATTCTTTTCCTATGCTTGAGATCTACATATTTATCCTTTGGATGACAGGAAAAAAAGAAATATCTTTTTGAGCCAATGTGAGGAAACACATACCAAAAGAGTGTCTGAGTTCCTAAGGTTGAGGAACCTAGTTATCATTTTTATCTCTCCGAATAATTTTCAAAATGAGGCTAAGTAGAAGAGGCACGGACGAAAGATTCTACCTTTCAACTGTCCAAGACTTGCCAAAAATACCAAAAAGAAGCTCCATGAGGTAAGATAGAGAACACAAGGTATGCCCACACTAGTTTATTTTATGAATTTTAGCATTGGTCTACACTTGTGTTTGTTTCAAATGTCTTGCATGGCTCCGGTTTAGCTTTGCTCGAGGACAAGAAAAAGTTTACGCTTGGGGGATGTGTTGGCACTCATAAAACGTCAATTGCAAATGCCAACATGTCAGGTATATGCATAAAATAACCATGTTAACACCCTGTCTACTAACTTAGTTCCACGGTTTTAGTGTGTATTTGATTTCAAGAACTAGGTATGAAATTTGGAGCTTTTCAAAGGTCATAAGGGGAAGTTTGTACTAGGTGATGAGCTGGCCGCCGCCGGCAAGCCCATTGACGATGATGAACTAATTTCATACATCTTCGTCGGCCTCGACTACAAGTACAACTCAGTGGTCACCATGCTACTCGGCAAGGAAGTCCTCACCATCAGCTACATCTACTCTCAGCTGCTCCACTTCAAGCAATGCCTCACACTTGAGACCACCACTGGTGAACACAACTCCATGGCCGCAAATCGTGGCCGTGGAACTACCCATGGAAGGGGTGGACCGCGGGGTGGTGGATGCTCACAGAGCACATCGTGAGGTCCTGGGCGCGGTGCAGGACACTTGAGTACTAGATGTGGCAACTTCAACAACTGACCCAACACTCTCTAGGATAACAGACCCATCTGTCAAATTTGTGGCTAAAAGGGACATCTTGTTGAAACCTGCTGGCACAGGTTTGATGAAAACTTTGTTGCAGATGACAAATATGCAGGTGCTACTACCACTTCCTATGGTGTTGACTCCAATTGTTACATAGATACCAGAGCAACAAATCACGTCACAGGTGAACTTGAGAAGCTGGCAGTTCGTGACAAGTACAAGGGAAACGAACAAGCTCACACGGCTAGTGGTGCAGGATGAACATTAGCCACATTGGTCATTCAATTGTTAAAACCCCTCATCGAAATCTTGTGCTAAGAAATGTTCTTTACATAGCCGAAGCAAACAAGAATCTTGTCTCTGTCCACAAATTAGCCTCTGATAATTCTGCCTTTCTTGAATATCATCCTAACTATTTTGTCATAAAGGATCGGTCCACAAGGAGGCCTCTGCTTAAAGGATGATGTCACAAGGGACTCTGCACCTTGCCTATGGAGTCTCTCAAGCTCACTTTTGGAGTCTTCAAGCCATATCTTGAAAGGTGGCATAGCCATCTTGGAGACCCATCCACTCCTATTGTTGAAAAAGTTGCTAGCAAGTTTAATTTACCTTGTTCGAGTGAGTCCAATAACCAGTCGGTGTGTGATGCCTGCCAAAAGGCCAAGAGTCATCAATTTCCTTACTCAAAATCTCACTCTACTTCAAAGTTTACTTTAGAATTTATTTACTCCGATGTGTGGGGTCAAGCTCCCAAGTCGGTTGGGGACAAACAATATTATATGAGCTTCATTGATGATTACAATAAATTCTCTTGGATATATCTATTAAAATTCGAATCTGAGGTGTTCCATAAATTTGTTGAATTTCAAAATCTTGTAGAATGGCTATTTGACAGGTAAATCATCATAGTCCAAATGGACTGGGGAGGTGAATATCAAAAGATTCACGACTTCTTCTCCAAGGTTGGCATTAGTCATCATGTTTCTTGCCCATATGCCCATCAACAAATTGGCTCGGTAGAACGAAAGCATCACCATATTGTAGAGGTTGGAGTCTCTCTCCTTGCTCATTCTTCTATGTCGTTGAAATTTTGGGATGATGCTTTCCTTGCCGCTATTTATTTGATCAATAGAACACCTAGTAAAGTACTTAATTATGAGACTCGTCTTGTGCGCTTGTTTCATCAAAAACCCGACTACAAGTCTACATGTCTTTAGTTGTGTCTGTTGGCCAAATCTTCGCCCATACAACAACCAGAAGCTTTAGTACCACTCCTCATGTTGTGTCTTCTTGGGGTTCAGTAATTTTCACAAAGGCTTCAAGTGCCTAGATCCAAACACTGCACAGGTCTACATCTCACAAGATGTAACATTCGATGAAACAATCTTCCTTTTGCCGAGCTAGGACCTAATGCTGGCCGCCATCTCCAGGAAGAAATATCCCTTCTACCTCCTAATCTCTTAAATCTAGGAGTGATACAAATGCATGATCATGTGTCTAATGATTCTACTAACCTGGCTAATAGTTTTGGTGCAAGTTCAAATTTGCAGCTCGATACAGGAGAAAGCAGCACATCCAATAACGAAGCAATGGCCAGCTGCACAAGCCACAAAGACAATTTTGTGCCAGCCAATCATGAAGTCCCAGGAATTGATTCTACGTCAGCCAATGCTGATGCGCCAACCAATGGCAAAGGTGATTCTCCACCGTCAGTAGCAGCGCCGACAGCATCTGCTTCAAACTCCGTGCTGGCAACAGCAGCAGAACTCATGTCCCACAATAAGCTAGAATCCACTTCAAACTCCGTGTCAGGATCCTCTGTGGCAGGGGTTGAGCATCCAGCAACAGCACATCCTAGATCTTCTGCCCCACAAAAGGAACGAGCTGTAACACAAAGTCAACAAGGCATCCATAAGCCAAAACATTGCACGTATGGTACTGTTAGATACGGTTTTTTGACAAGTACTGGTGAACCTGAAAATACTGAAGTTGCATTGCATGACACCAAACTGGAAAAATGCCATGGATGTCGCGATATTAGCTTTAGAGAAAAATAGAACATGCCACCCTGCTCCTCCCCAAAAAGGTAGAAATATAATAGATTGCAAATGGGTCTATAAAATAAAAAGAAAATATGATGGTAGCCTTGACAAATACAAAGCATGTCTAGCTGCAAAAATGTTTTAAACAAACATATGGCATTGACTATGAAGACACTTTTAGTCCGGTTCTTAAAGCTGCTACTATCATGATTATTCTTTCTATTGCTATCTCTAGGGGGTGGTCTCTTCATCAACTAGATGTGCATATTGCCTTTCTTTATGGAGATCTCGAAGAAGAAGTATACATGAAGCAACCCCCAGGCTATGAAGACAAGACCCGACCGAACTATGTATGCAAGCTAGATAAAGCTCTCTACGGCCCAAAGCAAGCACCACGGGCATGGTTTGCAAAATTGAGTAAGAAACTTTGTGACATGGGATTCATGGGTTCCAAGGCTAACACATCACTGTTCTATTATAATAAGAATGGTATATCTATGTTTATTCTAGTATATATTGATGATATTATTGTGGCAAGCTCTACACCAGAAGTTGTGTCAGCACTGTTGCCGGACCTGAAGAAAGATTTCTCACTAAAAGATCTGGGAGACCTCCACTATTGATGAGCCCAAGGCTCATCAACTTAATTCAACTGTTTATGTTGGAAATTCTGGAAGTATTTCAGCGAGAAAGCAAATATTCTTTGGTGTGAGGTACAAGAAGAATTATGAGATGAATAATGCTAGAAATTATATTTTTATTGGTACCATGCTGGTTAAGATCAAGGACGACACTCCAGGCTGATTTGCTGGGATACCATTCAGATTCTCCTATATAAAGTTGTCAGAGGTTAAGGAAAGCATTAGGCTAGGTGCCGCAATATTATATTGTTTCTGCATGTGCATGAGTTGATTGGTGTTGGCCTCGTCACGTATTCATGTTGGAGTCAGGCTCGCAGTCCATGTGTCTACGTGCACTTAGAGTCCATGTCGGTTTGTTTATTTAGCTAAGTCATGTTGGGTCTGGTCCAATCTGTGTCTGACTCAGCCTATTGGTCGAGTCCAAGACGTAGTTGATGGGTGGCTTGCGTGCCTTATACCCAGGGCCGGTGCTCATGTAGGGGATGAGATTTTTTTGACATTGGTATTCTTCCTGTCGACGGTTCCTCCATAAACTAGGGAGGTGGCGATCCCATCCCCTTGGTAAGTATCTGCTACTGCCACCATTGGGGGCTAGTTGGAGAACGTGATCAGAATTGGTATTTGAGTGCGTTCTTGATTTCCTTTGAGATGCGGCCTTCTGGTCGTGGTGCAGCTGTGCCACGGGTCGAAGAATCAACAGGGAGTCGATTTGTGTCTTTTGTAAGCTGACCCATCTATTGCTGCTTGTGCCTGCTATTGATCATTCAACCAGAGAGTCATCATTTGTCCTTATACAATTACTCTATGTCTCTATCTGATCTGAGATTGCATCTGATATTGTTCACGAGAGTCCCATCTGGTAAGTTGCTGCTGTTTCTGATTGGTTGATTATTAATCTCAGTTAATTAATTTGTTATCTGAGTTTTCTGATTGGTTGATTATTAATCTCTGTTAATTAATTTGTTATCTGAGTTATCTTGATTAAGAGGGACAGTTTCATATTTTATTGCCTGAGCTGCTGCTGTTTGTGAGATTATCTACAATTATCTATTGTTGTTTGATCGTAGAGTATAATTATCATATTTTTATTGTTCGTACCATGAAAGATTGGGACAAATTTAGGACACCGTCATCGTGTTCTTATCAGGTAGTATCAGTTTGCTGGGTTGCTCACGGTATATTAGAATTTTTGTTGATGATTTGAGATGAGTATGTTCGCCATGGAGAACATCAGGATAGATAAATATTGTCTTGATAGAAAAGCTAAGTTTGTGCCGACATTATATGCAAAATCTTCTTTATCTAAGTACTATGAGTGGGAGGATGCTATCCATGCTTTTTATTAGAGTGGAGAATTGCCATCAAACCAATTAGTAAATTTGGCAAAGCGGAGTTTCTCTAACTGTCTTTGGCAATGGTGAAAGGAATTTTAGCAAGGACTTATTAACTACAGTGATGAACCATGCGTATCATGGCAAGATATGCGAATAGTGTTGGAGGGTAACTATGAATTTGCAATTGAGGATTTTTCCCATCCAAAGAAAATAGTAGCTAAAGGTGGAGATAATTCTTTTGGTACCAAGAAGAATGTGCGTTCATCATGGAATGATTCTATAGTTGGGGTTAAATCCCCTACACTCTCACATTGTAGAAAGAAGTCTGTAGCTTGCTCTCAAAATTTTCTTTGACATGAACACCTTCCAGCTTCTATTGTTAGAAGTGTTGAGAAATGCATGGAACCTTCTGTTGCTAGGAAAGAGAAGATAATAATTCTGATTGTTGGTTGTACAATGAGTGGTTATGTTATGGGCACTAAGTTTCATCCACTGGTCAATCAACAAGCTTCTATGCCCAAGTGTGAACCAAAGAAGGCTGCTGTTGATGACAAAATTTTTCTAGGTTCTACCAAACAGCATAACAAGCATTGTTCCTGTTCATTTTCTAAAATCTGTTCCCCTCCCAAAGAACACAAAAAGAATTCTGCTGCTCTCAATGGAGATGAAAATAGAGGTGTTCTCATTGCTGAAAGATCCTCTCCTACTCCACTGTCAGGAAATAATTGTGCTACTTCTATTGATACAAGAAAAAAAATTATCCACATTGATGACTATTCATGCTCCCGATGAGCCACTGACTACAGATGATATTGATGCTTTGAATGGTATATCTTTGATTCCTCAAGAAGTACAGCATGATGGCACAACTACTGCTGTCAAAGGGCAATGTTTCGGTATTTTTCAATCCGAATGCAAAACTAAAGATAATGTATGCAAACTTATTATTGATGGTGGTAGTTTTACTAATGTCATTAGTTCAGAGTTGATGAGTGCATTATCTTTGTCTATGTGGAGGCTTCGATGCCGCATTATGTGTAGTGGATGAATCAAAGTGGTACATTAAAAATTACTCACAAGTCAAGAGTAAAATTTTCTGTTGGAAATTATATGGATACAATTGACTGTGATGTTGCAGTTATGAGTGCTTGTCATTTGTTGTTGGGTCGACCATGGCAATATGATCTTAATGCTATACATAGTGGTCGTTCCAATCTTTATTCATTCGTGCATAAAGGCATGTCTCATGTGGGCATGTCTCATGTGCTGAAACCAATGATGGAAAGTGCTATCAAAGTGGATATTATTTCTACTGTGAGGAAAATGAAGAAAGACCCACCGATGGATACCCCAAAGCTGAGGACGGCTTTGTTTCAAGGGGTGGAGAATGATGTGATAGTTCCTAGTATAACAATTGCTCCTAGTATTTATGAAGTTCTTCCAGTAGTTTCTCCTGTGCATTGTGCCATGGTTCCCGACAATGTTTCAACTCGTGCTCATACAAACTTGAGTAATGATCAAACTGTTAAGGATGATACTTCATGGAGAAAGAATGTGTATAAGTTTGGTAGCTTATCTATTAGTGGAGAAGGTTGCAAGGGATATTAAATAAATATTGTCATCGGTTGCTACATCTTTATCAAACATTAAATTAAAGTCGAAGACGACTTTGCTTGTAGGAGTAGAGGATGATGAGCCCGAGGCTCATCAACTTAATTCAACTGTTTATGTTGGAAACTCTGGTAGTATTTCAGCGAGAAAGCAAATATTCTTTGGTGTGAGGTACAAGAAGAATTATGAGATGAATAATGCTAGAAATTATATTTTTATTGGTAACATGCTGGTTAAGATCAAGGACGACACTCCAGGCTGATTTACTGGGATACCATTCAGATTCTTCTGTATAAAGTTACGGTAATCAGAGGTTAAGGAAAGCATTAGGCAAGGTGCCGGAATATTATATTGTTTCTGCATGTGCGTCAGTTGATTGGTGTTGGCCTGGTCACGTATTCATGTTGGAGTCAGGCTTGCAGTCCATGTTTCTACGTGCACTTAGAGTCCAGGCCGGTTTGTTTATTGAACTAAGTCATGTTGGGTCTGGTCCAATCTGTGTCCGACTCAGCCTATTGGTCCAGTCCAAGATGTAGTTGATGGGTGGCCTGCGTGCCTTATACCTAGGGCTGGTGCTCATGTAGGGGATGAGATTTTTTTGACATTGGTATTCTTCCTGTCGAGGGTTCCTCCGGAAACAACGGAGATGGCGATTCCATCCCCTTGGTAAGTATTTGCTACTGCTGCCATTGCGGGCTAGTTGGGGAACGTGATCAGAATTGGTATCTGAGTGTGTTCTTGATTTTCTTTGAGATCCGGCCTTCTGATCGTGGTGCAGCTGTGCCACGGGTGGAAGAATCAATCGGGAGTCGATTTGTGTCTTCTGTAAGCTGATCCATCTATTACTGCTTGTGCCTGCTATTGATCATTCAACCAGAGAGTCATCATTTGTCCTTATACAATTGGTCTATCTGATCTGAGATTGCATTTTATATTGTTCACGAGAGTCCCATCTGTTAAGTTGCTGCTGTTTCTGATTGGTTGACTATTAATCTAAGTTAATTAATTTGCTATATGAGTTATCTTGATTAAGAGGGACAGTTTCATATTTTATTGCCTGAGCTGCTGCTGTTTGTGAGATTATCTACAATTATATACTGTTGTTTAATTATGGAGTATAATTATCATATTGTTGTTGTTCATATCATGAAAGGTTGGGACAAATTCAGGACACCGTCATAATGTTCTTATCAACTATTTCCTTGGAATTGAAGTAAACAAGGTAAACAATGGTCTAGTTTTGAGTCAAGAAAAATATGCAAGTGATCTCTTGAAGAAAGTAGGTATGTCAGGATGTAAACCAATGAATACACATTTGAGTACTAGCAAAAAATTATCTCTCCATGAAGGATCTCCACTAGGACAAAAAGATGCCACACAATATAGAAGCATAGTTCGTGCTTTGCAATATTTAACTCTAACAAGATCTGGCATTGCCTTCTTTGTAAATAAAGTATGTCAATTCCTCCATGCTCGAACAATAGCTCATTGGGTGGCAGTAAAGAGAATATTGAGATACATCAAGTCATCGATAGATCTTGGTTTGAAGTTTGAAAAATCATTATCATTGCTGGTAAATGGCTACTCAGATGTGGAATGGGCTGGATGTCTGGATGACAGACGATCTACTGGTGGATACCTTGTTGAGAAAATTGGTTTAAATAATCCTTAGTAGGTCTTATCTATATAGTTATAGTAGATAGAACTATTCGATTGTGTAAGTATAGGAAAGGATCAAACCTGTTGTAAACAATTTGGAAACCAACTCCAATCATGATCACATGCCTTTTGTACTCCAAGTCAATTTGCGTATATATTAACACGCATAAACCGCGGGCCAAGGCATCACGGCGTTTCCTCCACAACTGCGCCTCTGAACTTTACAATCATAATATCTCTAGCTTTGCTCCTTGTATTGGAGAACAAATCCACTAAAAATTTAGTGAGATTGGTTAGTAATCCACCACGCATTATTGCTCATGAGATATGATCAACCGGACCATATTTCCCAGATGCTGAAAGCACTTCCCAGCTTTCAAGCACAAGTTCCTGTCCTTCCGAGTCCAATGGTACACAGCACAGTGGATGGGCAATTTAGATGAAGCCTAAACAGAAACAGGATAACCATTGTGGAATGCATACCTTGCTAAGCTCATTGAGCATCTCCCTGGTATCTTTAAGCAAATGGTCAGCCTCGTCATCCCATTTGTAAAACTCCAATTCCCTCCTAGAAATTTCTGGGAGATCTATTGCAAATCAAAATAATGCTCCATCAAAGACAAGATAAAATGCAAGTCAAAATATTCACTCACAGAGCATGGAAAGCCATAACAGTAGAACACAAAGAGTAAATGGTGATACTGAAGGTGCATAGATTTTGTTTTGGTCAATATGAAGCCTGCACAGAACTAGAGTGAGATCGATAGGGTACCTTTAGGTCCCACAAGCCCCGAAATTTGGTAACACACATCCTAGAAATATACATCGTATCAGCAATGTAGCTTGTGTCTGCACTCAATCGATCAACTCCGACCAGCTTCATGTAGATGTGTGGCACTACACAAAGGCACCCCCAGGTTTGCACGGCCCATTTTACTTTTACACACAAGCCATGCCCCATCCCTCTGACCCTCCATAATTTGTACCTTCAGCAGTCGAGTTCTCATTCAGAGTAAGTTAAATGAACATGTTCACAATCGTCACAGGGTTGCCAACCTGAACTTTAATCTAGGTTGACACCTCAACCATAGCATCTCGGTGGATGACAACAACCATCAGTCTGAGAAGAGAGGTGCAAGACGAACAATATGTCAAGGCTGGTCAACAAAGACACAGTACGATAACTGGCAGACGCTTGAGCCTCAACAAATGGCAACCACCACACAAAGACTGGCCCAAATGCCACAGGGAACACAGAATATTTTGCTACTATATGATTCATATTTTTCAAAACAAATGAAGATCCGATGTTGTTTCTATATCAGAAAGAACATCATGGATATTTCTTGAACTGTTCAATTACATCACGTGGAACCTAAATGATCTCATTACATATCACTAAAAGAGTAGAACATAAACAATTCATACCCAGATGAAGGACAAGAAACGTACACTACAACAAACAGGCACAATAGGCACACGGACACATTTAACTGTAGTAATGGGACTAAGTTGGTCCGTCGCTATAGTGACCATGTGGCATAGTAGTGATGGATGGCCCCGACGTCAGCAGCCCATGAAGTTAGTAGCATGAGGCAAAAGATGACATCATCTACACCCATCGCTACTGAGGAGTACAGTAGCGATCGGCAATGATTGCCCATCGCTACTGTGAAATCTGAACTGTCGTTCAAATATCAGGCGGCACGCCTCTTTGGAATGGACACTGGCGCCTCTTGATCACTGAACCGTCACACGCCTCTTTGAAATGGATGTCGGTGACTCCATATAAACCAACAGAGATGGCCTCCAAGACGTCATCACCCATCGATCGATCACGAGAAGAGAAGAAGACGACGACGATGGCTTCTAAGGATAACAACAAGCGCAAGTATGCAGCCGATGGTGCTGAAAAGGAGGCATCACCAAAGAAGCAAAAGATGATCGGTGACGACGACGGCGACGATGACAACGGTGACGACGACGACGAGGACTCCTCATCAACCAACGATGACTATTCATCAGAGCCGGAAGAGGAGGTCTCTTCGGAGGAGGAGGAAATGAACCTCCCTACCGGCTCTGAAGATGAGCTTTTGATTCGACGAGGCCGCTCTAATGACGGGGACACCTCCGACAATGAATAAGAGTCCCTGTACTTCTCCGACGACTAATTTAGTTGTAGTATTAGTTAATTAGTATTGTGTAAGATTAGTATTAGTATTGTAACAATGGATCAATTATCAATATATTGAATGGATCATTTTCTCAATCGTTGAATGGATCATTTTCTATCTCTGTTTTTAAAAATATATTGAATCTCCAATGAATTATGTAATATATATTGAATGGATCAATCTGTTCTCTGATCTATGTTTTCTAAAAATTAGTAGCGACGGACCTTAGACTCCTGTAGCGATAGGCATTGATTAGTAGCAACGAGCATTTATTAGTTGCGATGGGTGTTTATTAGTAGTGACAGGTGTATATTAGTAGCGATGAGTGTGCTGATGTCACTTTGAACGTCGCTACTATGCCACTATATAAGGAGTTGGAAACAATACCTCCTTTTCCTTCCTCAGACAAGGCATAGTGCGAGTCACGACTGTTGTCCGTACGGTGGCCAAAAAAATTGAAAAGGAGGGGGGAGGTTTTGATTTTATTTTTTTAGGGATTGACTCTAGAAGGTAAAACCATACCACTGTTTAAGGTTTTTTTATTATTTAGATGTGTATTTGAAGCTATCTATAAGATTAAAGTTTCTAGGGTTTCATAATGAATTCTTTTATAAAAACTCTATGTTTTGCTTAGGTTTAGATGTCTTATTTGTATGGATTTTGTAGCCCATTATATATTCTTCAATTTGTATGATTTATTTTTTTGTTTAGATGATTTGTATGGAGTATTTAGTGGATTTATTAGTTCGAGATCTAAGATTTAGAAATAGGAGAGAGAAAATATATAGAAATATGTTATATTTTCTCTAAATTTAGAAATAGGAGAGAGAAAATATATAGAAATATGTGGTACATCATATTAAAATTTAGAAAATATTCAAATTGTGAAACACTTGAAATGTTTAAATTTATGCATGGTACACCATTTTTAATGTTATAGAAAATATTTGAACTAAAGAAAATATTTAGAAATGGGAGAGAGAATATATATATAAATATTTGGTACAACATATTTAAATTTAGAAAATATTTGAATTGTGAAACACTTGAAATGTTTAAATATATGCATGGTACACCATTTTTTAATGTTATAGAAAATATTTAAACTTAAGAAAATATTTAGAAATAGGAGAGAGAAAATATATAGAAATATGTGGCACATCATATTTAAATTTAGAAAATATTTGAAATGTTATAGAAAATATTTGAACTTAAGAAATATGTGGTACATCATTTTTAATGTTATAGAAAATATTTGAACTTAAGAAATATTTTCATTAACTATTTTTATATGTAAATGAAGTATCGTAGAACTAGTAATTTTTTTTCATACTTATATGAATATGGAGGACCGATTATGGATGTACCGGTTGGGTGATGTGCTTGCTCACTTCAAAGGAGTATGTGCATTTTTAGAAACATCTGTACAACACGCTTCACGTCAGAAAGAAGAGACAATATATTGCCCTTGTAAAGTATGCAAGAACTTTGTGATGTTTAAAGATCGTGAGGTTATCCGTGAACATTTAGGTCGAAGTGGTTTCATGGATAATTACTTTATCTGGACTAAGCATGG
The DNA here is from genome assembly GCA_008808055.3 of Sporobolus alterniflorus. Taxonomy (NCBI): domain Eukaryota; kingdom Viridiplantae; phylum Streptophyta; class Magnoliopsida; order Poales; family Poaceae; genus Sporobolus; species Sporobolus alterniflorus. The sequence goes on along the minus strand of VSTD030000387.1, from coordinate 2,522 downwards.
TAAGACACAACCGGGGACAGAAAGCATCATAGATAAGAGGATAGAAAAGAACATGGGTATTTCAGATGATGTGTGTAGTCATCATGACAATGGATGTGAGGATGATATAGGTCAGGATGATGCAGATCAGAGTGATGAATGTTTTGATGTGGAGGAGCTGATGCATAATGTTGTGCCTGATATGTTGCTACAAAGAAGAAATAAGGGTTTCAATAATTTTGAGATGTTTGATAAAGCGTCGAGAGACCTTTACGAGGAGTGTAAATGGTGTGATAGGGAGCATATGGTATTGTGGATGACGCTTGAGCTAATAAAATTGAAGGCTACCAACGGATGGTCCGACACTAGTTTCTCAGCTCTCTTGGAATTGCTAATTAAGATATTGTAATGCCAAATGGTTTGCCTAGTAGCACCTACCAAGCAAAGAAGATCATTTGTCCGTTGACTTTGGGTACAGAAAAAATCCATGTCTACCTGAATCATTGCATCTTATACCAAAAAGAGCACGAATTCAAAGATAGGTGTCGAAGGTGCAATGCTAGTCGGTACAAATGAAATGATAATAGTGAGGAAGTTGAGGATGACTCCAACAAAAAGAGCAAAAAAGGCGAGGGCGAAAGAGGGAGAATGTCACTCCTGATCATGACATTGAAGGCTCTAAAGAGAGAAAAGTTCCTACTCTTGTGATGTGGTACCTACCTGTGATTGACTACTTGAAGCGTATGTTCTCAAACCCAAGGGATGCTGAGCTGTTGCTTTGACATGTGAATCGCAAGACAGATAGAAAGATTCGACACCCTGCGGATGATAGACAATAAAAATAATTTGATCTTGCTCATCAGGAGGACTTCTCTAATGATCCGAGAAATATCAGGTTTGGACTTAGCACAGATGGAATGAGTCCATTCAAAGAGATGAGGAACCCATACAGTACGTGACTAGTTATTATGTGCATATTCAATCTCTCACCATGGTTGTGCCAGAAATAAAAGTATCTTTTATTGACAACCCTTATATCCGATCCTAAATAAGCTGGCAATGACATAGATATTTTTTTAGAATCATTGATGGAGGACACGTAGAAACTTTGAAAATTTGAGATCATTATGTGGGATGAGTATAGCAGACAACATTTTAATCTAAAAGCTATTATTTTCTACATGATCAATGACAATCACACACGCTTGTCCCTAACAGGACAGGTAAAGGGAAAGACGATGTGTTGTTTGTGTGGATCAAACGGAATCAATTAATCATCCATCTTCCAGTAAGCTTGTGTGGATCAAACGGAATCAATACTGGTTGCCACTGCCTCCAGCTGGCCATACAGGTCAGAGTTCTAGCACTCCTCTCCCACCTTCGGTCCTGGGACACTGGTCGCTGTCATGGGCACCTCCAGCTGGAGGGCAAGCCCCGCCGTGGGGAATGCCTCCTTGGACGACACCAGTGCCGCAGTCGCAGCGACCTTCTTATTCACCACCGACGGTAAGACATTTTTGCCCCCTTTCAATTGTTACATTCGTAATACCAGCCAATGTCGAACAACTGGCTAACTCGTCTATTTATGTCTTCAAGTGACCTTCTTCGTCGGCTGGATGTGACTTCGCCGATGCGGTTCTAAACGTGAGAGGATTCGGCGAGGGCGGTGGCACCAGCAATGACGCGGCACCGTGATGAGTTCTATCATGATGTGATGTACTGTGTCATAAAATGACTATGTATTGTTGTGAACACTATGGATTGTCGTCGATTATGTCAAAACTTGAATTGTCGTTCTATATTTTGTTCATGTTTATATTGTATCATGTGTTTTAGAGGCTCTCCATTCGGGGAGGTAGCTAAAACACGGCTTATATAAAAAAATCTAATATATTCCTCAGTTAACCAAGGAACGTATAACCTTATGTTCCTCAGTTAACTGAGGAATATCGTGGACACGTGACCGCGGCACAGGGGGGAGTATATTCGTCGGTTCCACATAACCTATGAATATATTCCTAGGTATTGAGGAATATAAAGGATTATATTCATCGGTATTATATTCCTCAATGATTTCGTCGATTAACTGAGGAATTTATAGTGTATTACTCGGTTCTACAACTATATCCATCGGTTGTAACTGATGAATGTTTCGTAGTTTCCTGTAGTGAACTACAGTTTTGCACCAGCACATGGATCCGGTGAGGGACGCTTGATGGTTTGCAAATCCGGTGACCATGAGGTGGATGCTGTGAAGTTCTAGCATCTTTTGTGGTGCGCTGGTCTCCTGTGCAGTAAGACAACGGCGCGTGTGCGGCAGAAAAGCTGCGGCGGCGATGACAGGTGGTGGCTAGTTCTATATCCGGGCCGGTTCTGCCCGATTTTTTATTTTTTTAGTGTCTTGCATTGGCGGGTGCACTGATGTCATACACCAGCCAATGCACCTTTTTCGCTTTTCTGATCTCATTGAGGGGGCATGCGGCCTACTCCCTTTGTTCTCTTTTTGTTGTCGTCGTGATTTTTTTTATTTATATTTGACTATT
>VSTD030000386.1:0-16480 GCA_008808055.3 Sporobolus alterniflorus | reverse complement strand
TAATTCCGCTGCGAGTTTTGTTAAATTTCAGAATTGCCTATTCACCCCCCCTCTAGGCGACATCAAGGGACTTTCAGGGGTCCAGTCGAGCGCGATGTGGAGGGAAGGAGACGGGGCCTAGAAATTTTAAGACATCAGAGATTGTGAAGTATGACGAGTCCACCAATCAAACAACGCCATCGAGGCCACCGGAGGGGACTCATATGTCATGGCAAACTACTTGCCAGTCTTTGGCATCAGCCAGGACCTGGTTCCTAGGGCTTCCCGCAGGGTTGATTCGTTCCTGGAATCATCTGCACCGGCTATTTACCAACAATTTCTGGGCCACGTGTGCACGATCGAAAGTCGACTGGGACCTAGCATTGTCCAAAAAAAGGAGAGTCCCTCCGGGAGTTTATCCAGTGGTTTTGCAACAAAAGAAACATTATCTCAGAGGTTGATGACAAGTCAGTTGTCATGTTCTTCAAGAAGGGACTCAAGGACTCTTCCCTGATCCATAAGCTCACCATGAAGAATCCCATGACATCAGAAGAGATGTTCGCTATTGCTAACAAGTATGCCTTGGCTGAGGAGGAAACCCTCCACACCAGAGAACAGAAGGAGTCGGGTCACACGGATTAGCCTAGCTTATCCAAGGGTCACGATAAGAAGAGGAAAGATGACTGTTCTATCAATGCGGTGGAACTGCCACAACACCATAAGGAGTATCGGCCTAGGCCGGGTGAATTTGAAGGTTTCCTGGATGGCATATGCATTTTTCACCCCAGGGAAAACACAAGACCCAAGACTATGACTGACTCCAAGGTTTCGCGATGAGGTTCTCAAGATGACCAAAGGGGCCGATCAAGAGAAAAAGCTTGAGGATCCCAAGGGTGACTTCCCCAAGGCTCATAAAGAGGTCAACTACATTTATGGTGGCCCCGAGTCATATGAGTCAAGGAGGAAGCAAAAACTCACAGCCTGGGAGGTTATGGCGGTCTCATCCACCACTCCTAAGTACCTTAAATGGTCAGAGGTCACCATTACCTTCGACCATAGTGACCACCCGGACTTTGTGCCAAAGCTGGGGTGGTATCCTCTTATAGTCAGCCCCATCGTCAAGTATGTCAAGCTCAACCAAGTCCTCGTCGATGGAGGCAGCTCCCAGAAAATTCTGTTCCTAAAAAAGGTCAACCATATGGGGTTATCCAGATCCCTACTACGTCCCAGTCAGGCTCCCTTCCACGGCATAGTCCTTGGGGCAGTAGCCACCCCCGTCGGCCAGATCATCCTTCCTAAAACCTTTGGCACTCAGGAAAACTTCCACACGAAGAACATATAGTTTGAGGTCACCGATTTTGAGAGATTGCGTACAACGCTTTCTTAGGATGAATGGTGCTCAAGAAATTCATGGTGATCCCGCACTATGCTTATTTGGTCTTGAAGATGCCATGGTTGCGCAATGTCATCTCCATCAGGGGAGGCTTCAAAAGGGCTTTTGACTGTGATAGAGAGAGTTGTGAGACTGGTGATAGATTGCTGGCATCTGCAGAGCTCCAAGACTTGAAGCAAGTCTTGGCCGAGCCCCCCATCCCCGCAGACTCGGTCATGCATGAGGCCAAGACTTCCAAGAGGTCCATCCAGCCGGAGGACACACTCAGCAAGATAATCCCACTGTCCACAGAGGAACCTTCTATGGTGGCTCACATAGGGAACAGTTTAGACCCCAAATAGGAATTCACACTCGTCAAATTCCTCTAGAAAAATAGGGACATCTTTGCATGAAAGCCTGCTGACATGCCGGGAGTTCCTTGGGAATTGATTGAGCACGACTTACATCTGTAACACTCCCATCATAAAATGACGGCCGTTAATTAGGATCATGACGAAGGATTCTCGGTGAAGCGAGAATTCACAAGTACACATATACAAACCATAAATATAAGTGCTCTGAATGTTAAATTATTACAAATTTAGTTCAAACTTCGATACATAGAGTTTTGCAGTGAAATAGTAAACATAGATGCAGAAGCGATACACTTGACGATACACAGGCGGCATCGTGTCCTAAGGTGCCACCCTCAGTAGCAGTCAATGCATATGGCGTCTCCCAGTACGAGGTCCAACCATCCTGAGTCTAGACCTCCCACTGGTAGCCACCCTCGGCATCGCCGGAAGGGAGAGTAGAGCTAACTGCACACAATTAGATAAACAAGGTAAAGCCTGAGCAACTAAAGCTCAGCAAGACAGACCCGTCAAAGTGGCCATAAATAACCGACTCCTAAACATGCAAGGCACTAGGTTTTGATGGGACTAAGGTCTTAGTGACTGGCAGTTGATCATTATCTTTTGTTATTTTAGCCATTTTAATTAAGCCAGGTATTATGTTTGCACTTACAAACTAGAACATGCATAAACAAGAAGAACGTTGGCCCATGTCAACGCCAAAGGTAAAGTAAATACATTATTCATGATAATAACCATAACCATCCTCATCCTCATCCTCTAACCATAAATAGTACACCATACATACTATGAGATGACAGCAACAGACAAGCGGTCACTCATATCCGAGAGTGTCACGATGACACGAATTGATATACACCATGCAGGGGAAGAACCCGACCGACACATCGTACGCATGGCCCCCGGGGTCTCACGTATGACAACCATTGGTGAAGTCCCTACTAAGTCGAAATCGAACCTCTGCTCCCGGGATGAAGTCTTGGCTCCTAGTTATGCCTGGCCCGGTCGTCATCCTGGGCTACCTCATTCTCCCTCCAATAAACCACCTTGAAACAGGGAGGTGCGGTTCAGTGAAGTAGTTATAGGGCTACTAGGTTTACTGGGCCCCATAAAAACCTGGCATATGATTAGTACAAATCAAAGGTTGCCATCGGGGCCAAAACGACGCGGTCATTAATTGACACAGATGGGAGCTACCACACAGGAACATCAGAATAGCCACAACACTCTCCCCGTCCTTCCCTTCTGAGTGTTCCACTGATCCTCCTACTTGCCCCGCCCGGTCTAGCAACAGTAATAAACATAAGCTCTACTCTCCATAACCAAGATATCCTTCTAGTCCATGAAAAGAGGGGCCCTATATGTGAGTGGGACCTACCACTTGACTTCTACCGAGGGCTATCAATTACGCATAGCACATCTAGTCGTAAAAAGTAATACAACCCCAAAAGTATAGTATACAGAAGGGTACTACCACGCAACTTATCACCATCATCCAAGAATACCCTATACGTAATGCACATTACATCACATGCAATAAAATAAAATAAGTCATGTTAGTTCTATAGGATCTATATGCACTGGGGCTTGCCTTGCTCAAGGTTATGCTCCTCAAAACTTGGTGCTTGTGGACCTTTGGGAACCTCCTATTCCACCTTCTCCTCCTTCAGAATGAGCCCACCAATGATGGGTCCTACATGCGATGATGATGCACATGTATTAATTAAATGAAGTGGATTCAAGAATTAAGGAAACTTGCTCAAGATAAACAGTTCTGTTTTGTTAAATATTTTTCATGGATAGATCATAAAATTACAAATCCAACAGAACTGATTTCATAATTTTTGGTACATTGAATAGGAAGATATGAATTTTCAAAGTTTGAATTTGAATTTAAACTGAAGGAAAATAGAAAAGGATTTTTTATTTTAAACCGGCCAACGGGTCAAAAACCGCGCGCTCAGCCCACGCGCACAATGCGCGGTGGCCTGCTCAGCCCCGCTACTGCTAGTCGTGGCCTGGCCCGGTGCGGCTCAACATGGCGAGGGACCGGCCCATGGCGCGATGCGCAGAGCACTCACGACGTGAGGCACTCCAGCCATAGCGTGTGCAGAGCGCGTGACTTGGTGCAACTCGCCAGTGACCAATCAGTGACAACATGTTCATGGCGATGGCCCCCAAACCACGGCGCACCAGCATGGCAAGCTCATGGACTCAGGCACTGTCCATAGAGGAGGGGTAGCTCACTGACGTGGTGACGACGCGGTGGCTCTCCGACGAGGAAGGTGGAGGTCTGGTGGGTCAGGAAGCAGTTTTGAGGCACGGCGGTGCTCCAAGACCTACAAGGAGGGGAGGGGCAGTGAGAAGGGGGAACTCCACGGCAGTCATGAGGGAAGCAGAACAGGGGAGCACGGTGGCGACACACCGGGAGACAATAGGACGGTTGCACGATTGAAATGCAAGGGGGTGGGTGCCCTTTTATACCCGGGCTCACGGAGAGCGTGACGGGACAGGTCAATGCGTGGTTGCACGCACTGGCAGAGCTTGGCATGCGTGCGCCTGCAGTGCATGTACGCGCGTAGTAGGGCACAGCGATAATGGGCACCGCGTGAAGGTTAGGCGGGGGAGGCATTTGTTGCTTGCTACTGTCCTTGCTGTGTTGGCAAGGGTGAAGCGATGAGGTGGTCTCATGGTGAAGAAAAAGGGCGTGCACCTATGCACGACATCATAGAGCTAGACAGTGTGAGGACGGAGGCTAGGTGGCGTTGCGCGGTTTGTCACCGTGCCCTCGGCTCCGGGCATTGGTGGTGGCGCAGCGACGACAGGCAGCAAGCGGCGCTTGCATAGAGCATTGCGACACGAGGTGACGGTTTGGCACACGAGGGGACAAGGTGGCAGCGGTGGCATGCGTAGGTGGCACTGGCTCTGGCGCAGCTGTGGGAAGGGGATTGGGGGGAGAAAAGTCCGACAGGCGGGGCCCACACAGGGGGAGGATGGCTGATTGGTGGGGCCGTGAGGGCATCGGGGCCCACTAGCAGAGGCACGCGAAGGGTGGGGCAACACGGGCCTGCTTCTTGCGGAGGATGGGGCCAACACGTGGAATTTGGCGCAAGAAGGAGAAATTCCTTTTCTTTTTCCAAGGAATTTTCCAATTACTCAGGAGTGAAAATAAATCCGGGAAAAATACTTGGGTGCCTTAGAAAATTATGAAAGTTTTCATGAAAGTAGATTTGAATATTTTGCATAACTTTTGTATTGGGCACTTTGACCAAAGGTCAACCATATTCAAAAGAAAAAAGGAAAATGTTATGGAATTGAATTTAGAGAGAATTCGCTTGAATTTATTCCGAACTTGGTTCAAACTCGCGATTACAACCATGATTAACCTGAGATTACATGAATTTGATAGCAGGGTGTTACAACCCTCCCCTTAAAGGAAATCTCGTCTCATGATTACAAGCATATAGGGGACCTACAAAAGAGGTACACACGCTTAACAGTGGAGGGAGAAACTCTCGATACTTGGAACGGAGGAACTCCTCGGTCTCCCATGTAGCCTCTTGCTCAGAATGATGGCTCCACTGAACCTTGTAGAAGTGAATTGTCTGTTGCCTCATGATTCAGTCCTACTGACCCAAAAGCTTCAATGGATGCTCTGGATAAGACAGGTCGGCATTGAGAGGCGTGACATCGTCATCGACAACATCAGTGGGTGGCTTCAGACATTTCTTCAGTTGAGAGACGTGGAACACATTATGAACACCGGCCAAGGATGATGGTAGCTCCAATCGGTATGCGACATTCCCCAACTTAGCCAAGACAAGGAACATACTGATGTAATGTGGTGCCAGCTTGCCTTTGATCCCAAACCTCTTCACACCTTGCGTAGGCGAGACATGAAGGTACACATGATCGCCTGCTTCAAACTGAAGCGGTCGGTGTCTCTTGTTGGCATAGCTTTCCTGTTGAGCCTTGGCAGCTTTTAGATTGAACTGGATGCAATGGACTATCTCTTCGGCCTCAGTGACAGGGTCTAGACCAAAGATCGTCCTCTCACTATGCTCAACCCAGTTCAGAGGTGTACAGCATCGACAACCATACGAAGTTTCAAAGAGTGTCATTCTAAGACTCTCCTGATAATTGTTGTTGTAAGAGAACTCAGCCAGCGGCAGACACTTGTCCCATTTGTCATGATAGTTCAGCACACACGCTCGGAGCATATCTTCAAGAATTTGATTCACTCCCTCTATTTGACCATCGGTCTGCGGATGATAAGCTATGCTGTGGATCAGATGCATCCCCAAGGAAGCATGCAGTTGCTCCCAGAAATGAGTGACAAACTGGAGCCCTCGGTCAAAAATGATGATCTTGGACACACCATGCATGCACAGGATGCGAGCAATATACAATTCAGTGCACTTCTCAGCCCTGTAGTTGGTGTGCACCGGAATGAAGTGAGCAGACTTGGTGAACCGATCCACGATCACCCAAATGGAGTCAAACTTGTGAGTAGAGAGAGGCAGACCCACAATGAAATCCATGCTGGTGTATTGTAATTTCCAGGCAGGAATATTTAGAGGTTGCAGCAGTCCGACAGGTCTTATATGATCAACCTTGACCCTTCACCATGTGTCGCATTCTACAACATAGCAAGCAGTCTCCCGCTTCATTCGAGTCCACCAGAATTGTGCCTTTAGATCATGATACATCTTTGTACTGCCGGGGTGGATGGAATACATGGAAGTATGAGCTTCGTCGAATATCTTCTTGCACAGCTCGTGGTCCTTGAATCAAATAGCGCCTTCCTCATCCACACGAAAACAATGGACCTTAGGATCATCTTCGGTCAATCTCCTCTTGATATGTGCGACTCCCTCATCACTGCTCTGAGCTGTAATGATTTCCCCTCTCAGCATCGGGGTGAGGGTCACATTATACTGAGCCATGTTCGGAGGAACTCAAATGCTGGATTCTTCCCCAGTGATGCTGACAGCAGGCAGGTAGTTGTAGTGAGCTTTGTGGTTCAAGGCATCCGCAACCACATTCGCCTTACCAGAGTGATAATGAACCTCAAGATCATAGTCCTTAATCAGCTCCAACCACCTTCTTTGATGCATGTTCAAATTGGCCTGAGTGAAAATGTACTTCAAGCTCTTGTGGTTGGTGAAGATATGAACTACATTCCCCAGAAGGTAATGTTGCCAGGTCGACAAAGCAAGGACAATAGCAGCCAACTCGACATCATGCGTGGGATAGTGCTCTTCATGATGGTGTAGTTGTAATGAGGAATATGCAATCACATGCCCATCTTGCATAGGAACACAGCCAAGCCCAGTGCTAGATACATCGCAATAAACATCAAAGAACTTGGCGTTGTCTGGATGTGCAACCTCTAAATATTCCTGCCTGGAAATGCTTCATCATGCTCTGCATTCTAGACAAACTTCTCCTCTTTCTTCAGAAGATCAGTGATGGGTTTGGTAATCTTGGAGAAGTTTGAGATGAATCTACGATAGTAGCCAACCAATCTGAGAAAATTGTGGACCTGATGCATAGTCCTTAGAGGCTTCCAATCCAGCACATTCCGTACCTTGCTAGGATCCACATATATTCCCTGTGAAGAAATCACGTGACCCAAGAATGGAACTTCGCTTAACCAGAATTTACACTTGATGTACTTCACAGAGAGCTGATGATCACGCAATCACGGAAGCACATTGAGGAGATGCCATTCATGCTCCTTCTTGCTCTTAGAGAAGACCAAGATAACATCAATGAAGACCACGATAAACTTGTCTAGCTCTGCCATGAATACCAAGTTCATCAAATACATGAATTCAGCGGGGGCATTGGTCAACCCGAATGACATCACGAGATACTCATAAAGACCGTATCGAGTGGAGAAAATAGTCTTCGAGATGCCTTCCTCACGGATCTTGATTTGATGATAACCCGATCGAATATCAATATTTGAGAACACTTGCACTCCAATCAACTGATCAAACAGAAGATCAATGTGGTGCAGCGGATACTTGTTCTTCTCAGTCACTGCATTGAGTGGTTGGTAATCGACACACAACCGCCATGTCTTGTCTTGCTTCGCAACGAAGAGATCAGGACAACCCCAGGGTGAACAACTGGGTCAAATGTACCCCTTATCAAGCAACTCTTGCAGCTGGGTCTTCAATTTTGCCAACTCATTTGGTGCCATTGGGTATGGTCACTTATAGACAGGGGCAGTGCCAGGCTGTAGCTCGATATTGAATTCAATGACCCTATCTTGAGGCATCCTTGGCAAATCATCGGGAAATACATCCAGATATTCATGGACCACAGGTATCTCATCCAGACTCTTGGCAACAATGGTGTAAATAGATCTTGGCATGCACGCGCGGTGCACGCATGTGCACACGCGGTTCATGCATATGTACAATAGGGTGCAGTGACAACGGGCACTGCGTGAAGGTTACATGGGGGAGGTGTTTGTCACTTGCTACTATCCGTGCTGCGCTAGCAAGGGCGAAGTGACAAGGTGGCCCCGTGGTGAAGAAAAAGGGCACGCGTCCATGCACGGCATCACAGTGCTAGATGACGCGAGGAGGGAGGCTAGATGGTGCATGCGCGCAGTCGGCGCCGCACAGTTTGTGGCGCAGCGATAGAAGGCGGCGCTTGCGCAGAGCGTAGCGGTGTGAGGCGACGACTCGGTGCGTGAGGGGACAAGGCGGCCGCGGTGGCGTGCACAGGAGGCGTTGGCTCTGGGGCGGCGGTGGCAGGTGCCAAGGCGACAGGATGGGGCACAGCAGCAGTGGATCACTAGCGAGCGCCAGTGCACACGCGAAGGGGATTTGGGGGAGAAAATCCTGACAGGCGGGGCCCGTGCAGAGGGAGGGTGGTTGATCGGTGGGGTTGTGAGGGCACCGGGGCCCACTGGTAGAGGTGCGGAGAGGGTGGGGCGATGCGGGCCTGCTTCGTGCGGTGGATTGGGCCGGCACAGGGAATTCGGCCCAAGAAGGAGAAATTCCTTTTCATTTTCCAAGGAATTTTCCAATTTCTGAGGAGTGAAAATAAATATGGGAAACATACTTAGGGACCTTAGAAAATTATGAAAATTTTCATGAAGGTAGATTTGAATATTTGGCACAACTTTTGTATTGGGAACTTTGAGCAAAGGTCAACCATATTCAAAAGAAAAAAAGGAAAACATATATGCATTTGAATTCAGAGAGAATTCGCTTGAATTTATTCCAAACATGGTTCAAACTCGTGATTACAACCATGATTAACTTGAGATTACATGAAGTTGACAACAGGTTGTTACAACATCTGGAGCCAAAAGCCAAGCCTGTCGAGCAATGTCTCCACTATTTTGCCCAAGATAAGAAAGGTGTAATAATGAGAGAGATAGCTAGATTATTAGATGTCGATTTCATTAAAGAAGTGTACCACCTGGATTGGCTCACCAATCTAGTTCTTATACCTAAAAAGAATAAAGATTGGATGATGTGTATTGATTATAGTGATCTTAATAAGACATGCAAAATAGATTCCTTCAAGTTACCCCTGATCGATCAAGTTATGGACTCTACAACCGGTTACAACCTTTTAAGTTTTCTCAACTGCTACTCGGTGTATCATCAGATTCCCCTCAAGGTAGAAGATCAAATCAAGACATACTTCATTACTCCGTTTGGCGCATTTTGTTATACAACTATGCCTTTTGGACTCAAAGGTGCGAGTGCAATTTACCAGCGGGGTATACAACGGTGTCTACACTCACAGATTGGGCGCAACATAGAAGCGTATGTTGACGATGTGGTTGTAAAGACTCGAAAAGAAGAGGGACTCATCTCTGACCTGGCAGAGACCTTCGACAGCATGAGGAAATTTAAAATGAAGCTGAACCCTGAGAAGTGTACATTTGGTGTTCCATCGGGAAAATTACTCGGATATATGGTCTCCCGTCGTAGTATTGACTCTAACCCAGAGAAGGTGTCGGCTATCACCAAGATGAAGCCGCCCGAGAGCCTTCATGATGTTCATAAGTTGATGGGGTGCATGACTGCCCTGAGCAGGTTCATCTCACGACTCGACATCAGAGGACTCCCATTCTTTAAGCTCCTTAAGAAATATGACAAGTTCCAGTGGACTTAGGAGGCATAAGAGGCCTTTGAAGACTTGAAGAAATATCTGACATTCCCACCCACTCTGATGGTCCCAGAACCCCACGAAAACCTGTACCTCTACATATCAGCTACAAGCAATGTGGTCAGTACAACTATCTTCGTTGAAAGGGGGGAGTCAGAGACAAGCTGCAAGGTCCAATATCCAGTCTACTAATCACATCCTGCAAGCTATCCCATTACTTTCAGGCGCACAAGTCCACACGTCCTCGACTCTGATGAGATTGCTAAATGGGCCATTGAGCTGTCTATCTATGACATCGTCTACAAGCCCAGGTCAGCGATCAAGGCTCAAGTGTTAAGTGACTTTGTGACTAAGTGGATAGAGATTCAAACACCTCCCAAGGAAAGAGAGTTGGAGTATTGAACTATCAACTTCGACAGGTCCTTACAACTTCAAGCGGCAGGAGCAGAAATTCTGGTAACATCTCTCAAAGGGAAAAAATTTAAGTATATCTTATGAAGGACCGGATAAGACGACCAGATAGGGGGGTGAATGAGAGTCAATTAAAATTTCTCGAGAGAACTCGGTCTATATACCAAATTTAACCTAACGAGCTTGTCTTCTAACTCGATCAAGATCACATAGGTATAGACAAACTATTGGCCATTGAAACCAGGTTAAAAAACTAAAAATCACATCGTAAAGTATGAATCGGTGCAAGCAAAGTCACAAGAGAGCCTATGACAACAAACAACAGATCGAAAAGACTTCTTACTTACTAACACACGTTTCATCGAACAACTCGTATGCATGATCAGGAAACCACTATAAAAAAAGACGAGAAACAAGAAAAACTGGCTTAATAGCAAGACCGGTGACTGCATTATCCTCAATCTGGAAACACGAGCGAAAATTGGAACTCCGCCGACGCTCTTGCCTGCCGGAAACGAAATTTTCTGCGCCAAGATGAGAACTTGACGGCGGCAACAAATCAAGGACAAGAAAATAAAAGCAGCAGCGGGAGAAGCCACTCCACTGACGCGCGGGAAGCAGCTTGGAAGAATTCTGAGCACGTGCGGGAAAAAGCTTTGGCCGGAAAAAATTCACCGCGCAGACGGTGCTGCCGAACCTGGACGGAGGCACGCAGAAGCCGCAAGCCCAAGATGTGACATGGGAACCAAGCCCTGGGCGAAAGAAAAACTGCTGGCAACAAGTAAATCGGGCCGACACACCTGCTCGTGAGCTAAAAAACGAAACAGGAGGCGGCAAAATGTAGCACACCGAGCAGGAACGGGCGCAGGAGAGTTGAACGGGGAACTGACGAGGCGGGGAAGTCAATCCACAAGTGATAGCTCATTCGGACAGACGAAACATCGAGCAGGAATCGGTAACGGAAAAAGAACAGATTCGGAGGGGAACCGAGGCACTAGACACGGGGATAGAAAAATCCCTGGCCGGACCAACGAGAGCTGCTGCTGGGCAGCAGAGCTAATCCAGTGAGCCAACACCATGGCAGAGAAAATCGGCGGGAGAAATTGAAGAGCAGCGGCGCCACTCACAGGGAGAAACGCGGGCTTTGACCCGGTGGCGGACAAAAAACCCCAGCTGGAGCAGAAGGCTCCATTGGCAGCGGCAAAACAATGAAGACCGGACAGCAGCGTGAGGGCCGGTGCACTCGCTAGGAAAAACAAGATGGGACCGGGCTGGTGGCCGATGGCTCGCTCACACGCGAGAAAGACAGATCGAAAACGGGCTGCGGCCACGGACGAAAACAGTCAGCGGAAACCAAAACCGGAGCGGAGCAAGAAGACCCGATTCAGATCTCACAAACCAACCCGGCAAAATCAATCAAGCACAATCACGAAAGGAAGAATTTTTTCTCCATAAAACCGAATAAATTCTATAATTATGGAGGTTATCGCCCTTCCTTCATCTTTTGATTACTGAAATAAAAATATAGTTCATGTCACACTCTCACTAATCTATGAAATGCAAAATAAAATGAAGAAGTGATAAGGAGTATCATCCCTCTAGAGTCATATTTATAGGTCTAAGCAAAAGACTAAAAAACTAAACTGCCCCTATAACCTAATACATAGAAAACGGTAAACTAAGAGTAGCAGGGTCCGACGTAGCTTATTGCATCGATCCATCCGTATTCAACTTTACTTCAACATAACCTCTATGATGATGCAACGTGCACCATCCGCGCCACGCTTCCACCAGTCTTGAGGGCAGACTGTAAAATCCTAGCCCGACTTGCTTTCATGTGAAGCAAGCCGCTAGATCTTGATGCATGCTCAGTGTCAACTCTATCCTCCTGTTGATTTTATAGCACAACCGATAAACCGTAGCCCACTTGATTTTGAGGCACAAATGAAAAAACCATCATGGTGATTTTCATTCCCAAATCACCAAATCGGAAAACCCGAAGCCACATGTTTTGAGGTCAAACCGTCCCAGTGATTTTGATGCCAAACCACTGACAAATCATCCCAGTGGTTTTGAGGCTAAACCATTAACAAACTGTCCCAGTGGTTTTGAGGCCAAACCACTGACAAACCGTCGACTTTGGTTTTGAGGCTCAATCAAGAAATTCGCGTTCCTCATCTCTATGTGCATAGTATAGATCGCATACAGCGTCATCCGACCTCTCGATCGTTCGGCCACCGAGTACTCGACTTGTGCCTGATCATCACTGGTCCTCCACACCAGGTCTCCTACTCCTACCACAATCCTCATAGTTGCCCACCATGCCGCCCCTGCCACCTGCACATCATGAGACAAGCAAACATAATTCTCCACATGAAGTAAAGATAAAAGTAAAATAGATGAAATGTCCTGAATTTGAATTCAAACCTCGCCAAGTTAATGACTCATCACAATCAAACCAAGGAACTGACAACTCGGTTTCTCATCTTGCAAATGCATTTTCCAGCATCTAACAATGCAGCTGAATATGAGGCTCTACTTCATGGTCTAAGGATTGCCACAGCACTCAGCATCCACCGACTCAAAGTTCTCGTGGACTCCATGCTTGTTGTCAATCAGGCCAATAAAGAGTGATTATGTCTGGACAACAAAATGTTGCTATATTGAGAAAACAATTTTGACGGTCTCGAGTACTTCCATATCATGCGAGGAAAAAATGAGATCACGGATGAGTTAGCCAAGCTCAGTTCCAATCGGGCTTTGGTTTCCACAGGGGTCTTTTTGTAGGAGCTCCATGAGCCAAGTATTGTGAAAGCTTTAGCCAAGTCTAGCAAGGTGGCCGAGTCATCCTAGGAGACTCTACCACCTGACAAGGGCATAACCGAGTCACCTGAAGTCATGGTATATCTCAGAACAGGGGGTTTGCCAGAAGACAAGGTCGAATGTGAACGATTGCATCAACAGGTAGGATAGTATACCTTGATCAATGACGAGCTCTATCGATGAAGCACTAATGGCACTCTGATGAAGTGTATCACCCCGGACGAAGGATGTTCTATCTTGCATGATATTCATGCAGGAGTTTGCGGCAGTCACGTGGGTGCAAGATCACTCGTGGGTAAGACATATAGGCACATGTTCTTTTGGCCCACTGCCGTGTCTGACGCTGACTCTCTAGTCCGTTGGTGTGAGGGTGCAAGATCACTCTCTAGACTTGGTAGGTCCGTTCAAGAAAGCTAAAGGTGGATTCACACACATCTTTGTCATAGTGGATAAGTTCACGAAGTGGATTGAAGTAGAGCCTGATGCCTCCAACACAACTGCTAAAGTGGTGGAATTCATCAAAGAGATCATGCACAGGTTTGGGGTCCCCAATAACATTATCACTAATAACGAGACTCAGTTTACTGCAAGGGAGTTCAAAGACTTTTGTGTAGACTCGGGCATCAAGATTAGTTATGTCTCAGTGTCACACCAGCAGAGCAATGAACAAGTTGAGTGCTCAAATGGCATGATTCTTCAGGGCTTGAAGCCTAGAATCTTTGATAGGCTGAAGCCTTATGCTGGAAAATGGGTTAAGGAGTTGTCATCAGTTTTGTGGGCCCTCTGCACCACTCCGAGTCGTGCTACGGGGCACACACCATTTTCTCTGGTTTACGGATCTGAGGCAATGTTACCTACTGAGGTGGAGCATAAATCTTTCTGCTTGCAGCATTTTAATAAAGAGCGATCAGACGACTCCAGAGTCGATGATTTAACCAGGTTGGAGGAGCTACACGGAGCCACGATCATTCAGTCGGCCAAACACCAATAAGCCATGAGGCGATATTATGTGTGGAACTTATGTTAACACAACTTTCAGGTAGGAGATTTTGTACCAGGAAAGATCCAAATGACTAAAGACCGACACAAGCTTTTCCCAACCTGGGAGGGTCCTTATGAAGTAGTAGAAATGACTCGACCTGGCTTGTATAGACTGCAATGAGAGGATGGCCCCGAAGTTCCAAATTCTTGGAACGATGATCGATTAAGACCCTTTTATATGTAGTTAATTTTTTGTTGTACATTCTTATTTATTGCTTGCGACATTGGCTGATGAGGCCAACACTTCAGTCAGGGGCTGCATTATGTACTCATATATATTTCATATAATAGAATATTATCTCTGTTGCATTTGTTTTATTTTTGTACAAACAACATCTTAGCCTCTACTGTGAAAGACTTCGCATGGCCAGACTAGATGACTACAATATCTTAAGCCCAGACACTTAGTCGGAAACAGATTGGGAGGGACGCATGACTTGATCAGTGTTCAAAACCTCAAATCATGCAGCTTCGCATTTGGGAGTAGCCAGACCATGAGCCGCACGACCAAAGAGCACTTAGCTTGGTGTGATTTAAGGCAAACCTGAGTATCCAGAGGGACTCGGTACCCAACAACCCTAGAAGATCAAGATCTTTGAATGTCTGGTCAGGCGAGCTTAGGCTCTATGCTACACAACCATGGCACTAAGAACTGATCACACATGTGAAAAACCCTTGGCTCGATAAACAGAGCAAGGTATTGATCCAAGTCATCAAAGACGTTGAATGCTCTATGAGCTCGACACATGATGCCCACAACTTTGAGCACTAGGTTGGCAACCACTTGGTGGAAATCTAGACTGCCTGAGTGATCTAGTGCGTGGGACTCTTGTACTCGATGGCTTCGAATGCCCAAGTCCATGTGGCTAAGTAATCACTAAGACCAGGCTAGTACAAGGGCAAAACCCTTATCGATAAACCATATAAGGTCTAAAATGCTGATTTGGCATGACTCTGAATCGTGATAAGACGAGTAAGCAACTCGCATAGAAAAGAGATCAGTCGGACGATACCAATTTTCATCTCTAATAACGAGTTATTTGGAACAAGAAAAGGAAAAGATAGTTCATGATAAGACAAGTCCAAAGCTTACGCATGGCATATCTTGCATAGGCAAATAAAAGTTCCATTCGTGATAATATAATTACATAGACGAAAATATTTGAAGTACTAAAGTACATCATTTATCCAAGGGACATGTCCATTCCCAGCATATCTACCACCAGTCCCGCCGTCACAGCAGAGTCCTCCACAAGCTTTAAAGCTTCTTCATTGCTGCAAGTCATCGCGAAGCCTTCACCCGCCATGTCCAAGTTGGCCCGAGGGTATAAAGACTTCAAAATCCCAAGAGTTAGACTCGCCGACTGTCTCATATTGGTGAGAATAATCCCCCGGGACCTCATTGGCAGACTATCTAATATCTAGGGGTGCGCATTCTGGAAGAGGACTCACCCAGGTAGAAGAATGCTACTGCGTTGTCCACCATCGCCTTCAAGGCGTTAAGCTCAGCATCTGACTCTGTGAGTCGTAGCGAGGTCGGTTAGAAGAAGATTAAAGGATAATGAAGCATCCTAAAAGCAGCCAAAGTACTTACTCTCTAGTTTCTTGGTTAGCTGGGAGATCTGCTTTTGGTTATGATCATTTGCTCGAGTGGTGCGCTCCAGTGTCACACCCGGTTTTAAGGCCAAACCGAATAATCATAGTATGTGTGCCCAAGGATCAAGTTTACACACATACCATATAGAAAATGGATACAGAATAACCAATATCACAAATATATTATTTATTATATGAATATTGTCTTACATAAGACTAGATCGAACACTCTCGAAAGGATTGCAGCGGAAAGACACCATAACTCCGAAAGCAATCGACCGGTGGTAATCGCTCACCTAGAACTCCATATCGAATTACTCTAATTCTTCTTCAACTTCTGAGCAGCTGGTTTGTGTGGCAGGGGAAAATAGCAAGGTTGAGTATACTTATGGTTGGTACTCAGCAAGTGCAGGAAATAAATGCTATGCAAAGGGTAATAACAAGGTAAATGAGGTATAAGCTTGTAAGCAGAAATGCACCTATACTTACTCTCAAATTATTAGCACTTACTTTCTAGGTTAAAGTTGTAGGCTAAAACTACCAAATTAAGTTGAATTAAAAAGTATATCAGACAACGTGATCCACAAGGGGATTCTATAGATCGCACAGCTTCACACAGCTAAACCAAAACCAAACCACACCCAAACTATACCCTCTATTCTAGGGAGGATCCCAGACCGCCTGTAACCGCAAGCTCAACTATCATGGGAGTTGTACACTTTGCAAAGGTAGCGTCCTG
>VSTD030000385.1:0-16486 GCA_008808055.3 Sporobolus alterniflorus | reverse complement strand
GGTCAGGTATGTAACACTTGCTGACTTGCATACTAGATACTACCCATACTACCTGCAATTGCCTAATGATGGTAACTCTTTTACATGTCTGGGATGTGTGGAAAAGTTATTCTGATTGTATGAAATTTACACTAAGCAATGCCTATTTACCTTTGAGGAGAATATTCTCACATGCCTGTGGCTCCACAATCATAGCAGCAATTATATATCAATATCGTCATATGGGGCCCAGGCTTATGGGTTGATATTTTTTCCCCAATTTCGGTTAATGTTATTGTATGCAATCTCATGTGGCTTGGATTTTTTTTGGTAGGCTTCATTTATGCCGGTCTTGGTGCTAGCTGCAAAATTGTGTCCTCCAGGAATGGAGGCAACTTTGTTCGCAACACTTATGTCCATTTCTAATGCTGGAAGTGTTACCGGTGGTCTGATTGGTGCTGGCTTAACTCGGGTATTTGGAGTCACAAGGGACACCTTTGGGAACCTACCTATCTTGATCGTCATCTGCAATCTTAGTTCACTACTGCCGCTACCTCTTCTAGGTCTCCTTCCAGAGGATTCAGGCGATGCTGACAATGAAGAAACAAAACATAATTGACTTGAGGATTTGGCTGCATGTGCTGCTTGGTTTTCAAATCACCAAGGAGTTAGCATTAGATAGGAGAGTAAAAGCTAGCAATTATGTGCTAGAACCTTGATCTTCGGTTCCTCCTCTTTTGTTGCCTTTTTATGTTAATTTTTTTCTTTTTATTCACCCTTTTTGCATTTTTTATTTCCTTTTCCCTATTTTTTCTGTTTGGCTTTTTTATTGCCCTTCCTTTCCCCCTCTTCTTTTTCACCTTTGTTTTGTCTCTGTTTTTTGGTTCCTTTGAGTTTCATCTCTAGCCTACCCGGTTGTTGTTGCTACTTGGTTTTCAAATATGCATACTGCAGTCCCCAGCTTGAAGCTTCCAACTCAGATACAGCCTACACAGCAGGAGTAACAGCAGATAAGAAGGGAAATATGGAGTCACGGTGCATATACTGGTGTGTCATTGCCCATATCAATCTACTGTGACCATTTACTTATGGAATACAATCATCTGAAAATGAGCTCCAATCTGATGCACACAGGTACTCAGCCTTCTTTTAGGTTCTAATGTAACCTGTATGCTGAGACAAATTTTAATGTTCTCATGCTATTTGTTAGCCAGTGTAGCTCCCACAAAAAGTAGACGAGGGGCTGAGATAGTAGCTGGACAATGACTCCCTAACGAATTTGAATGTATTATAAAATCTCCAAATATTTTCTCCCATGAGAAGAAATGTAGAGATGTGATGAAAGAAATACATGCACCTAATGTGGCTTGTTATCATTCCTAAAAAAAGTGGCTTGTTATCCATTATCAGGTTCTGCTGACAACATCCTTACAAGTAAATTGATGCATTCCATTAGATCCAGAACACTGGATCAAAACGGGAAAATTACAGGCGTAGCAGAAATGTCACATCTATTGCATCTGACTGAATTTTTCAGATAGATGGTGCATGTGAAATGTACACTTTTAAGTTGGACATACATTTTGAGGTCAACGTCCATGCTTCCAACTTACTGGTAGTTGAATAATCACAAATAAACCTATGGTTTTAATTAGTGAAGTGAAAGATGACCTGGAAAAAATGAAGACACGGTTGGCTTGTTTATTTTTAAGTGCACCCACAAGTGAACTCCATTTCGGATGGACTAGACATATTTTGTATTATTGTTCTGCCACGTGAAGGGTTCTGACTGACTTCGTAATGGTAGTACCTTTTATTGCATTTGTGGGGTCAACTGTGAACTGCATGTGTTACTGATAAAAAAGGGTAGTAGATTTTATTCTGGTGCGATCTGATCTAGCCTTTGTCTTCCTATTCTAGATCATCATCACCATTCACTAGCATCCATGTGCTCTAAATAATTGTAGAAAGCTAAGCGATTACAAACGAAATTGTAAATTTTGAATACAAAATTATTTGTATTAGCGGGTTTTAATACAGATTCATGCAAACTATGGTGACTACGGAGGGTCAGGTATACTCCCATGAACATGATCTAATTTCTTTTTTTATATCATGGACCAAGATGTAATTGCTACTTCTACTCTGTTCTGTATGGAAGTGTTTTTAGCCAGATTTGCATAGGTTGGACTATGTTGGGACCTGACTAGCTATAGTTTGTGATCTGTTGTTTTATTTTTCGGTTTGACCTGGCCATGGTTTGACAAATGGACTCTTTCACTTTGACATGGCAGACTTTTCGCTGATTTTTTTCCCTATGGCGGTGCATGCATCTTTGTAAAACACAGGATCTTACAGCAAATAGTTCAGGTCCTCTAGGTGTACTGTAGCTAAATGCAAATGTGATGCAAATTACATTTGAGCCGCCCCTGCATGTGGGATCCATGCGGTGGTGGCCCCGCCACTTGTAGGAGTGTGACGTGTGTGGAGCTGGTGTGTGGTGGAAGGAAACACAAGGACTCCCACCTCACGTCCTAAGGCTATCTCCAGCACCGCCTAACGCGGATGCGCAAACGGCGGTTGGATCCGCACTCGGGCCCACGCTTTCGTGTCCACATCGCCTCAGCGTTTTTAACAACTTCTCGATGCCTGTGTGGATCTGTCATTGGCTCCTCCTTCCTGTCGGTGGCCTGGCTCTGTCGCGGGCTTCTCCGTCTTGCCGCCTCACCGCGGGTCGGGGAGCAAGACAGAGAAGGGGAAGCTTCTCTGTCTTGAAGGAGGAGGAGGTTGCATCGGCGGCTCTGCTCGTTGGAGGAGGGGAAGGGGGGCTGGTGGTGGTCCATTGTCAGATGGGGGTGACGGTCCTGAAGGAGGAGGCCGCGTCAGTGGCTCTGCCCATTGGCACTCGTCCCCGCCGGTGGCCCGGCTCCTCCTCCACCGGTCGAGCTCATCCCTATCATCAGTCCTCCTCCTTCACGCGTCGGTGGTCCGACTCCACTCCTCCGCCGGTTGAGCTCATCCCCACCGGTCCTCCTTCGTGCGTCGGCGGTCGGGCTCCTCCTCCCCTGCCACGTGTCGCACCGTCGGTCATCTGCTACAGATGAGAGGATGAGAGAGAATACGGGAGGATCCACACTCTCCTCCCCCGTCCCGACCGATGCGTGCCCACATGTGGGCGCTGCTGGAGGCGCTACAGTGTCCCCAGCAGCGTGCAGTCTCCACATGGGGCGGTGATGCGGTTCATGGTCACTTTATTTTCCTACGATCTTTGCATCGTTACGTCCCTTCCCTCTGTCTCTTCTCTTCTTTTTTCCTTCTCCCTTTCACCTCATAAAGTCTTTTATGGGGCCGTTAAGTTAAGCTCATCCTTCTGTTGTGAATTTCATATTACAGAAGAAAGGTTTGAGGCCAAGCTCGTTACATAAATGAATTTTCATATCCACGACTATTATGTCCGATTTAGATGTTGCTTTCATCCCGAAAGATCAAATAAGAACAAAACCGTAAGTACGAGTGTTTCCCCCTCTCAGTTTTAGTCACTTGCAAGCAAAATGTAAACAGACGTCAATCTGCCTTTCAAACCAAACAGTCAATTTCCAACTTTCATGAATCGACAAGATTGCGAACGAGCTGTTGGTTCTGGCTGTTGCCACCCACCCCACCCGGGTTCGAACCTTACAGAGGGGGGGGGGGTTGAGGTTTGTGGTGTTGAACAAAAAAATCTTCTCATTTGTTTTATGTCAAAGCACATGTTTAAGGATAGACCAGGTCACTCTTTTATGAGGTTGTGGTGCTGTTCTATAAAGATGGGGTAAGGATTTTGGGTTTTTTTAGACCTGCGATAGAATGCCTTATCTCTTAGTAAAAAGCCATGTGACCGTCATACCCCCGCGGTCTAGTTTTGTTTTATGAATCGACAAGATTGCTTCTAAGTTGTATTCACAGTAAATTAAATTGTTTAACATCTTACTACTATTCATCACAACTTTAGCTTCCATATTTATTTATCTATTTATTACTCCATTATTTTAAATTATTATTGATGTTGGCTTTTACAGTTACATTTGACTATGTTTCTTATTAAAAATATTATATATTTTATTATAATTTATTTCATCACTAAATAAAATTAAATCATGACTTATAATAACTCAAAAAATCAGTGACAAAAATAATTTAAGAACGGAGTGTATTTAAATATTAATATGTAACATTATAACTCATATTTCAAATATTCTTAGTGATAAATCAAATTATAATAAAATATATTATAATTTTACTTTTAAAATAAAAATAATAGTCAAAGTAACTCAAAAAGTCAATATCCATGACAACAAATTAAATACGGGGTAGTATAAAAAAAATCGACACCAGCACCACCACGGCGTCACCTCTTGTCCGCCGTCCCTTCCGTTTCTTCCCCAAATTTCCCAACGCAGCAGCAGCAGAACAGGCACGGAGCACCTCGCACGCCGAGAGCGAATTCCAAAGCGCCTCTCCGTTCTCTCCTCCCCTCCTCTCCGCGCGCGCGTCTAGGGTTAGGGCACCGCGCTCTCCTCTCCTCTCCTCCAGGCGCCCGGCTCCTGCCATGAGGGTGCACCCGGCGCCCCGGAAGCGCACCATCGCCGTGCAGCGCTGCGCGGCCGCGGCCGCGGGCGGGAAAAAGCTGCGCCGCCTGCCGCACATCTTCGCCAAGGTGCTCGAGCTGCCCTTCGCGGCCGACGCCGACGTCTCTGTCGAGGAGGACGCCGCGGCGCTGCGCTTCGTGGCGGCCGCCGACGGGTTCTCCCCCGCTGGCGCCTGCGCCCGCGCCGTCGAGATCCACCCGGGCATCACCAAGGTCGTCGTGCGGGACCTCTCCGCGGGCCCGGGCGCGGACGACGACGGCGCGGCGGCGTTCGAGCTCGACCGATGGCGGTTCCGCCTCCCTCCCTGCACGCGCCCAGCCATGGCCACCGCGACCTACGCCGAGGGCGAGCTCGTCGTCACCGTGCCCAAGGGCGCTGGACCCGACGACGAGGGCGGCGCGGACGGAGGAGCAGCCGTCCTCGGAGGCACTGGCGCCGAGGGCGTCCTCCTGCTTGTACAGTAGATTTATGCCATGGCACAACTATTTTGCTGATTCGCCTGTTTTCTACTAATAGTTATATCGTGCGAGAAGATGATGATTATCATGGTATGCTAATAACAGGGCAGTAAGCGTAAGAATAATGTGTAAATCGCTCTTTCTGGCTATTTCTCTCTGGGAACTTTGGTCTGCTCATATGCAACTGGTTGCTAATTTCTTTGAACTAGTGCACCATGTAACATGGCGTTGATCTGGTTGGGTGGGTAAGACTGTAAGCTTAATTAAGCATGAGGTAGCGTGTTCCAGGTTACGGTGTTTTTGTTGTGGTTGGATTAGCTTGGCATGGCATTAATCAGTCTCATGTTACTAGCACTTCGATTCCAACAGTCTGTTGAACTACTAGCACTCTGAGACATGAGATGGTTTCATGGGAGATCAAACGGTAGTCATATATTTTAGTAAGTCTGCATACTTAAAATTCGGGAGTTGACTTTATAATTCGAATGAGCCTTCTGAATTTATTCATGCCTGCTCCCCTGCTGCAGTCTTTCATTTTATTTTTTTATGATTTGAGTTCTCTAAGTTCATTTTGAATTCGGCATCTCTGTACTGAATGGACGGGAAAGATAGTGTCGTAGTTGGGGGGTTAAAAGGTCACCAGATGACTCAGTTCCATCAAGTTCTCCTTTTCCTATCCTTTTGTCCATATCTCGGATCACAATCTGCGTGCCTGTATTTTTTAAAATGTTTTTTTCATCTATCAATCAATCGCCAACCCATTCCAGAGGACACATCTAGTTCGTTTTTCATGCACTATATAAAATGTGACTAGTAATTGTTTTCATTCATATAACAATGGATTGCATCACATCACCTACTGGTGGTGTCTAGGACGTGGTAGCCTTTTTATCTTGATATATGCTTTTCTGTTTGTGTGCCCACTTCCTTTCTGTGCCATGTTTACCTGTCACAAGATGCTTGGCTTGCTTGTCGAACTAGCCAACTGCATGTTTGGTGCAACGTTCCAAGAATTCGGTGGGCGGGGGAAATGACTGGATTTCAAAATCCGGACCCAGCCGATTCAGCCAAATCTCCGCGACACTCCCAATTTGTTAACCCTGGTTTGGTGTCATCCAAAAGACCACGGACAGAACTTGATCCCTCAGTCCATGCCCATTTAGTTTGTTGTTTGGAAGATGTGTTAGACTATCTCCTGCAGCCTGTGCAACAGCCGGCGCATCGTGAGCTACAGGCCCACGCTGCCATTGCTTCACGCCTCGTGGATTTGGCCCAGCAGTGCACCTGGGCAAGAGTCTAGACCCGCTCTGCAGCTCCACAGCGCCCTGTCGGTAGGGTTCAACCGCCGGCCGCTGCGCCGTCTAGCAGCTCTTGGCAAGCCCCCATCCTGCGTCGATCGAACCGTCCAACAGCTCCCGATGAGCCCCCATCCTATGCCGACCGCACCATACAGCAGCTCCCGGCGAGCCTCCATCCTGCGCCGAGCAGCCACCCCTGCCTTGCACTGTCACCAGTATTGCCACCACCGCCACCCCACTTTGCACTGTTGTGCTATCTAAGGAGGTAAAGCTCATGAAGGTGTGAGGTGCTCTCCGATCTAGACCCCGGGAACCTTCGATTTTGGTATTGACGCACCAATTTCTCCATTCAGGCATACTAACGGAGGATTTGGCTTTAAGGAGGCAGCAAAGCCGACGATCATTGGCCAGGCACACGGAGGACGACATAGTTATGGCGGCCACCATTACCCAACTAGTCCAGATCGAAGAAGAGGAGGAGCCACGTTGGGGTGGATTAGTGCCCGGTCGTCGAACAGTGCCACGCTTAGATGTACCATTCCTCTTGCGCTGAGATTGGGTTGCCTCTGGATGTGAAGGGGTACCTTGATCCTGGATACTCTGGAGATAAAATAGACGATTATTTAGTCCCTCAGACACAATCAATAATATTTTATAGATAATTAAACATCTGACTTAAGGAACTAATAAACAAGATATAAAAGAGCAATAACTAAATTTAGTACCTCCTCAAAGGGAGGGATTTGTTGCTGCTCCGGTGCCACATAGCCTTCAGTAAGATCAATACATGGGGTGTAGTTGGCATCACCGAGGCCTTGCCACATGTTCTACATAGATCGCCTGCAATTCATATATGCATCCACATTTGCTAGGTTAACCATCTCAAGCCATCAAAGTATTGGAGCAACTACAACCAGAGAGGGCCAACAAATGTGCAGGATCAATACATATACATCAACAAATATTAAATCTAAACAATAATAGCAGTCAAATATTAACCCTTAGTAACACGAGCCAACCTAACACAAATTGACAACATTCAGACAACTACACAAGGTAAACTGCTACTATGAAGGTACCTTGCAACACGTTGAGGTTGCGTTGAGGATGAAGATGTGCTACCTGGTGATGCACAACCTTCGGCGTGCGTGATTCGACACCGCTTTGCCCCTCCTCGCCGCCGGCCAGTTCTCTTTAGCCTCCCACCCGGCCCGGATGTCGCACACGATTCCAGCTCCACACATGCTGTCGAACAAGGTGACGATTTAGCTGCCGGAGACGCCGGTCTGCAGGGGCGACGAGGAGTGGGGGAGGAGTGATGGATCGAAGCAAGTTTCCCGTGCTTTGGATCGATTTAGCTGTCGGAGATGTGGATCTGCAGGGGCGACGGTGAGGAGTGGAGAGGAGTGACGGATCAAAGCAAGGTTTCCGCGCAGGGGCGACGAGGAGGAGTCAATGAGAGAGAGATAGGCAACGATTGAAACGATCGGATACGGGTGGAGAGAGACTACATAGATATGCAGATGGCTCTGCCTTATGCCTTTTTTGGAGGCGACAGTTACATTACCTGCTGGGTTATGTATAGTGGCCTACGAGCCTGTAAATTGCACTTCTGTGCTGCGATATGCCATCTCCTGGAGATAGTCTTAGTGTAGGAGTGGTGATGAGCTATCAGGCACTTCTAGAAAATAGCTACTGAGTTAGTACGAGTGAGCAGATATCTCTTTTGAGTCTCCTTGTGTGCATTTGTTCAAGGACGAGCAATCTGTGCCAGCTGAATTTTGTTCTTACTTGGTATTGTGGGATTGATAGGGTTCAGTCATTTTCTGAAATGGATTGACCTTTTCCATGTTCTTCCTGTACCTCTACTGTTTGTTATGTGATTGCATCTGATGTGCTGTTTACTTTATTTCCCTTTACACCTTTTATGTTCATCATACCTCGTTGTCTTAGAGTCTAAAAAAGATTAAAAAGACTCCCAGGCCACTATTTAGCCCACGGCCCAATACAAAACAAGTGCCACACAGGCGCCAACTCTCCTGCCTACACCTTCTCTCCTTCAGTGTTCTCCCGCGTCACCATCTTCTTGACAGAGCCACCGGTTCTGACAGGGGTATGGCATGGCAATGCTGACATTGGCTACCTCCTTCACTGAATACACATATGGCTCTCTGATAGTCTGTGGGCTCTGGAAGAGGCCATGTCCAACCGTCGTACCATAAGGATAGGGGGAGGCCGTGGCGTATGATGTGTGTGAAGGGGAGGCCGTGTATGATGCGTTGGAAGGGGAGGCTGTTGTGTATGATACATGGGAAGGGGCGGCTGTGGCGTACGATGCGTGGGAAGGGGAGGATGTGGCATATGTGTGGAAGGGAGAGTGGGCAAGTGTTGTAGGAGCTGGTAAAGAAGACACACAACCATTGCTAGTTTCACCTGTCTTAGCTGGAGGCATTGTGCCTCCATGGCTCGTGCGGATGCGTTTGCTAGCAGGGCCGCTGCTACCACCACTGGACGCACTTGATGCTGCCTTTTTCTTCTCTGTCTTGGCTTTCTCCAGTTCTTCAAGTTGCTTCCTAAGATCCTCCACGGGAAACTCTGCTTCCAGCTTATGGTCCTCAACACACTTTATAACAGCTCGTAGTGCCGATTGCTCTTTCTTGTTCACATTGCTCTGCAAGATACATGATATCAGATGCTGTTGGATTACATGCAAAAGGAAACACAGAATGGAATTTGTCAAATGGGGTGATGATATTGAGTAAACACAAAATACCACTAATTCAATTAACACTTTTATAAGTTCAAGAAAACTTTATAATTGTTATATTGCATACCCCTGATTGACCACTGCTAGTGCTTGAATCATCTGGGTTTGTGGATGATGTCTTCTTAGAGTCTTCCAGGTAGGATTTCAAAAGAGGAACTGGAGGGAACTTCTCCTGAAGACCAGCTTCATAAGCAAAATTCACAGCATCAAGCTGCTGCCTCTTTGCAATTAGGTCCTCAATAATATCTGCGATACACACAAAAAAATTAACAATGTTAGTCATGGTTTACTCAAGTCTGAAGAATGAACTGTGAGAGAAATAATGGTCTAAGTTTAGTTGACTTCACCAAATCGCTACTGTATATTTTTGAAGTTTTACATAGCATTCTAAAAACGAGGATAATAAATTTTAATAGTATACGTTGGAAGTTGGAAGAGAAAAGGAGTCTGTTGCCCACTTTCTCTCCCTGCAGCAAGATGTGTGGCACTGGAACGACTAGTCCAGAAACTTGTTATTAACGATAGTGCAAACTGGATTGCCTTTCACTCTAAGGAAACAGAACTGTAGGCACAAGAATCTGACATCGAAAGGCTATAGCAACGGCCCCAATACTAGCGCCATCCAAAAATGATGGTGCGCTAGCAGCTACATCTTCCTGTTAACGGTACAGTGGTAGATCTAGGCCAATTTTACACAGCACTTGGTAGTCCCTGAATCGATCATCTGAGGTCTGCAGTTCCTGCATTTGGCAGCTAGAAGAACAAACCAGGTAAAGTGGGCATAAATCAAATATACCAGGCATTTGTTCCTCGAGGCCGAGGGTGAGCGCGAGGCGGGGCATCTGGCGGCGCCAGGAGAAGCTGACGACGATCCTGCGGTACAGCGGGCGGTCGTCCCTGTCGGCGACGGCGAACGTGGCCAGGTGCTGGAGGAACGCGTGCGCGTCGGGCGGCTTGGCCCCTTCCACGCCGCCGTTCCGCTCGGCGGCCTCCTTCCACTCCCTGGCCATGCCGCGCGCGCAGCCCGCGGTACCAGCGGCCGCGCCGCGCCGAGCTCCGGGTCCGGGTCGGCCAGCGCCGGCACCGCGGCCTCGAGGACGAGCACGCAGGCCCAGGCGAGGTCGGCCGGGGCCTTCACCCGGCGGCGGTCGACGGGGAAGACGCCCGCCACCGCGTCCATGACGAACCTGGCCGGGTCCGCGCAGAGGCTGAGCGCCGGGGGCACCTCGGCGCGCAGCGCGTCCGCCTCCTTCCGCCGCGCGGCCACGAGGCCGAGGAACCCCGCCGAGTCCATCCGCGCGCAGAGCGCCCTCAGGCTCCCGGCCAGGCCGGAGGAGGCGCCGGCGCCGGGTGGGAGCGAGTCGAGCTGGCCGAGCGCGCCGCCAGCCCGCACTCCAGCGAGCCGAAGTGGTCCTGCAGCTGCTGGTACAGGCGCGTGCAGGTGGCCAGCAGCTGCTGCTGCCGCTCCAGCTCCGCGAACCCCGCGCTCACCATGTCGCCCGTCGCCGCCGCCATGGCCGGCGCGCCGAAACCCTAGGCGAGGGATTCAGGTGGCGCGGATTTCCTCGCGCGGTCGCGCTCGCACCAATGGCACTGTAAAGTGGTCGCCGGGGCGAGGACGCTGGCCGCGCGTCGTGCAGAAGCAATGATGAGTAGTGAGTGCCACTAGCTCGTGAGCAGTGACGACGACGAAAAATGGAGGTTGAAGATTTAAAATATTAATTAATTATTTTTAAAATATATGAGAGTGAAATATAATTTTATTTATCTGACGGTGAAAGAATAACAGTGAACAGAATTTTAAATAGATATCATAGAAGTGAAATAAATTATTTTAAAATTTTATTATTATAAAAAATATATGATAGATAATGTTAGATAAATAGTGATATAGCATAAATTAAAAATGATATAGATATAAGAGAATTAGTTTAAATAATAATTAGTGACTCTTCCTAGTTAGAGTTTTCTTACCCTTTCTCAAAACGTTGCTATTACAAAGCGATGAGTAAATGACTACGCAAATCATATACTGCACAGGGTCTTTCCTGGAAAATATACGGTACAGTCGAGACATACAACGAGGCCCCTCCCTGAACCCAAATATTAATCCGTATACCCCCGTTCCCCTTCCGACGACGAGCACGAGAAGGAGCAGGCCGATCCCGCCGCGCTCCGCATCGTCATCGTCTCCCAGTCCCCAAATCCCCCGCGATCTTATCTCCGAAACCTTAGCACCCGGCGCCGCAATCCGACCGCTCTACCGCCCCCGCGGCGCTCCCCCGACTCCGGTGAGTCCGTACTCGGCCCAATCCCGTTCAATTCGTAACCGGAAACGGCTACGGCCGGTCGGAGGCCGCGCCGTCTCGGAACTTTTTTTCCTGTCATTTTTTTGGGTGGAGAAATCGATTGCATCGCTCTGGTTCTGAAAAGCGGATTCTTTGTCGTGTTTCCTGGTCCAGGTGCGCTCGGCGATGGTTTCGGAGAGGGAGGTTTGAGCTGTCTTGGATTGGTTTTGAGGAGATTTCGATGGGTTCGGAAGGGGGAGGCGGCGGCACCGGGGTGAAGAAGGTGCGGAAGAGGCATCTGGTGATGGAGTCCAGCGACTCCGAGGCAGACGAGTACCGCATCTCGACTCGTCAGGGGGCTGGCGCCTCTTCGGCGGCCAATGCTGGCTCCGGCGGCCTAGGAGGTGGTGATCAGTCGGAGGAGACGGCGGCATGTGTTAGTTCTGAGAAGGTTTCAGGGGCTAAGGCCAGTGATGGAGGTGGTTCAGTGAGGAATAAGGGAGGTGAGCCTGAAAGCAGTTCACATCCTCACCCCAATAGGGCCAGAGGTGATGCTGCTCATGAAGGAGGTGGCGGAAGCAATAGAAGTGTGCCAAAGGGAGGAATTTGTGGTAAAATGCTGCCCCGGGGGTTCCCTGCATGGCGGTTGGAGAAGCCAGAGATAAGGGCTGGGTGGGTTGTTGATGATGATGAGAAGAAGACAGAAAGTGCCCCAAGGGTGAAGCAGAAGGTATTGAGTTTGGATGACAAGAAGGGGAAGGCGGGGCTGCAGAATAAGGAACAACGGTCGACGCTGAAGACTGATCAGGACAAGCCTGTTGACTCTGGCGATCAGGATGTTATATTAGTGCAAGGCAGAAAAGGCCTTTTGAAGGTCCTGCCAAAGAGCGAGGTGATCAGGGGTAAAGGTGATGGCAAAATTCTGCCAGAGGAAACCCGAGCGGGCGAGAAGACTGGTAAGATTCCAACAAAGAGAGGTGTGCTGAAGCTCCTGCCGAAGAAAAACAATGCAATGTCGGAACCCTTTGATGGCAAGGTTCGTCCCAAGGACATTAAGGTTGACAGGGAAACCAAGGATGGCTGGATTCTGGCGAAGAATACTAAGGTGGATAAGGAACCCAGTGATGTTAATTCTCTGGCCAATAAAATGAAGTTGCATGGTGGCAATGTGCTGATGAAGAGCTCTACCATGGATTCGGAAACTGTTTCTGGAAACTTGATGAGGAACTCTAGCAATAAAATGAGTAAGGCGGATGGCGAAACCAGTCATAGCTATAAGCGACATGAGGAGAAAATTGCTGCTGGTGTAGAGCCTGGGAAGCGGGATTCAAATGGTGAGAAGAGAGTTATGGGAAAGTTAATCTCTCCCGTTATGCTGCGAAAGAGTGATCCAAGTGTCATGGGAGTTTCATTGGGCAAGAAAACGAAACTTCAAAATCCGAAGCTACAGCCGAAGGTCTCCGCATTAAACCAACATAAGCCTTCACTGAGTGGGAAAGATGAGCATACTGAATCAAGTAAACATCGGAAGCCAAAAAAGAGGTTGCTTGAGCATGAAGGGTCACAGGAGAATTTATCCAAGAAGGTAAAATCAGAAGCGAGTGACCTGCAAGGCGCATCTGGTACACTCGAGAAGCATGGAAAGAAGAAACCTAGGGGAGGACCTCGCAACAGACTCAAGCAGGACCTCAAGAATCAGATAAAAAACATGCTTTTAGGTAATGGATGGAAAATTGAGCTACGGCCTAGGAGAAACACAGATTATGAGGACTCTGTCTATTTTTCTCCACAAGGAACTGGCTATTGGTCAATTACTAAAGCTTATGAAGTTTTCCAAGAGCAGTTTCAAAATTCACATGGCCACTCATCTAAACTTAATAATACCGAGGTAGATGCTTCCAATGCCATATCAAATGATGATCTTGCCATGCTGAAAAAGAACATAGTTAAGAGAAGGGCAAAGGACAAACTTGATGATGCTGAGAAGAAATCTAGGGACAGCAGAAACTCAAAAGCTACCCTTGCCGGTTCTCAAAAACAGCATCAGAACATGGAGGATAGGGTAAGAGTAAACCATCAGCGTTGTGGACTTCGTGTCCGTGGGTCTCATAATATGATAGATAACATGGACGGTTATGCTCCGTATGAATGGAAGCGAACGATATATTCATGGATGATAGATCTGGGGGTTGTTTCTGAAGATTCAAAGGTCAAATATATGAACAGCAGGGGAACAAGGGCAATGTTGGAGGGTAAAATTACTAGGAATGGTATCTGCTGCAGATGCTGTTCCAAGATTCTTACAGTTACAAAGTTTGAAGTCCATGCTGGTTCAAAACAGCAACAGCCCTATGCAAATATCTTTCTTGAAGATGGCAGGGTTTCACTGTTGCAGTGTTTGCTTAATGCCTGGGAGAAGCACACACAACTTGAAAAGAAAGGATTTTACAAAGTAGATCCTGGTGATGACCCAGATGATGATACTTGCGCCATTTGTGGTGACGGTGGTGACTTGGTCTGCTGTGACCACTGTACTTCAACTTTTCACTTGGATTGTTTAGGAATTAAGGTAAACATATAAATATAATATGTGATGCACACTTTTTTTATTGTTGTTGTTATTTTTAAATCGATGCACATGAAAATTTTGTTAAAACATAGAGGAAAGATTTCATATCCCTTTAGCATCCCCAGCTCATTTTGATGAATAGTTATCTGAACGTAATAGGGGGAGCACCAACCCTCTAGAATGAAATTGCTTATATCCCTAGATTTGAGCAGCGGTAAAGCTGTTACCTTGTGACCATGAGGTCATGGGTTCAAGTCGTGGAAACAACCTCTTGCAGAAATGCAGGGAAAGGCTGCGTACATAAAACCCTTCCCTGGACCCTGCGCAAGCGGGAGCTACATGCACCGGGCTGCCCCTAGATTTGAGCATAGGATCTTCTCATCTTCCAGATAATGCTAGGATGGTACTCTAATTTGTTTAATTTTCCTATACTTCTCAGTTGTCTATTTTTTTGTGGTCATCCTTCTATGTTTATATCTAGTTTACACCGATTCTTTTTGCAGATGCCTACTGGAGAATGGTATTGCCGCAGCTGTGTATGTAGGTTCTGTGGTTCTGCCCAAGAAGAGACATCATCTCCCGAGTTGATTTCTTGCATGCAATGTTCAAGGAAATGTAAGGATTTCCACAATATGCAAAACCTTCTTTGTTTCTCTCCACCTGGACATTATCTTATAAAATAATTTTGTAGATCATCAAGCTTGTGCAACCAGAACTGGCAGTGACTCTTTTTGTACAGAACCCATTAGCTCGATTGATGGATTTTGCAGTCTAGGATGTAGAAAGGTACAATGTGTTCTGGTCCCTTTTTTAATCTGTTGCAAACATCCTATTTACTATTTATCTGCATTCGTTGTTTTATCGCTCCCTAGGCCCCTCCCAGTCTCCCATAACACACGCCTTCATGCATATGATGTACTTTTCAATTTTTCGTTTTCCTTGATCATGATTCAACAGCTGTCAGTTCAATAACAGGCAGCAAAAATGATTTAGATTGCATGTTTTTTGTTTTATTTTGTTTTTTGATCATGATCTTATTCTTGAAACCACTGTTTTCAATATGTTTCATATCTTGATATGGTGAGGAGCATACCTGCAATTATTATTGTGTTCTGTTTTTTATATGTTTCAGTTTTGGTAACCGCATTTAGTTATGTCTTGGGTCTTGACAAAGGTACATAGTTCTGTATTTTTATTTATATGCAACATTATGTTTAAATACCGGGACACTAAATCTGCTCTATTCATTGAAATGACACAGATCAATAAACGACTAAACAAACTTCTTGGGGTAAAGAATAATTTGGAGTCTGGATTTTCTTGGAGTGTGGTTCGCTGTTTTGCTGATAGTCAGGCCATACCCCCCAAAAAGAAAGCGCAATCGGCGCACTGCAACTCTAAAGCAGCCCTTGCTTTCTCAATTATGGATGAGTGTTTCCGACCGCATATTGATGAGAGAAGTGGAATTAATATGATTCACAATGTTGTATATAACTGTGGGTAAGTATGCCGCTGCCCTTTTGATTCGTCATAATTCCATAAACAATCAAGATAAACAGAACTATACCTACATGGTTATATATGATCCCGAATTGGAAGTTCAATATTTCGTTTACTCAACTTCTCCATTCTATGAATCTGTAAGAGCATGTCTTGTCTTCTACATAAGAACTTAATTCAGATTGAGGCCATGGGGCGTTGGAAATTTTTATTTGGTGGCTTGCACGAAGTTAACTGTCATTTTTGCATTATATTTCTTAGGACCCATTTCATTCTTATTGCCACAGCCATAAAAAAATGCACCACTTTTCTTGACTTTTTAACATCACACTTGTTGAAATTCTGTAATATGCTATTGCAGGTCAGACTTCAGTCGATTAGACTTTAGTGGCTTCTATACATTTATCCTGGAGCAGGGAGATGAAGTCATTTCTGCAGCATCTGTTAGGTATACATCATGAAGTTTTAGTTTTGTAGAAAGCCACACTTCCTTTTTATAAAAGTGGACCCATATCAGCTCTAGCTGGAAACAGCAAGATTCTAAGGCGTTTCATTTGTTTTGCTGCATGAATCAGGATTCATGGAACTGACATAGCAGAAATGCCATTCATAGGCACCAGGGGCATGTATAGGCACCAGGGAACGTGTCGTCGACTGCTCAATGCAATTTAATCAGTAAGTTACCTTTTCTCTGTAAGATACATCCATGTGAGTACTAGCTTGCAGTTGTTGCTGTCACAATACATTTTGTTGCTTCTTGGCCTTCAAAGATACTCTATCTAATCCTGTTTCCATGTGGGCTGATGGTATTATTTGGGACTTGTCAAAGTTATATAGAAGTCCTATTATGTTGCAGATTTGTCACCCATGTAAATTATGTAGTTTCTCATTACATGATTTGAGTTTGTGATTTATATCATCTCTAGATTCTCTACCTCTATGACTGCAGAATTGATTGTAATTTTGGTTAGCAGATGGTTGTTTCTGCAACTAATGTGT
>VSTD030000384.1:0-16492 GCA_008808055.3 Sporobolus alterniflorus | reverse complement strand
AGCTGCCGGTTTTGAGGCCCAAACCAGGAAACCCTCCACCACCTTGGTTTTGAGGCTCAACCAAGAAACCGACCGCCAGTTTTGAGGCTAAACCAGGAGAAACCATCGCCACCAATTTTGAGGCCAAACTGGAGAAAACCGTCGCCACCAGTTTTGAGGCCAAACTGGAGAAAACCGTCGTAGCAGGTTTTGAGGCCAAACCACTAGAAACCGTCATAGCTGGTTTTGAGGCCAAACCGCCAGAAACCATCACCACCAGTTTTGAGGCCAAACCGGCAAAAACCATCCAAGTGGTTTTGAGATCAAACCACGCACAAACCGTTGCCATCGGTTTTGAGGCCCAAACCGATGAGAAACCGTCGCCACTGGTTTTGAGGCCAAACCGACAAAAACTGTTCGAGTAGTTTTGAGGCCCAAACCGATGATAAACCATCGACCTTGGTTTTAAGGCTCAACCAAGAAACATGTGCTCCTCGTCTCCATGTTCACGGTGCAGACAGCACACGGCACCACCTGACCTCTCGATCGCCGGCCACCGAGTACCCGACTTGTGTGACCATCCCCGGTCCTCTACACCAGGTCTCCTACTCCTACCACGATCCTCATCGTTGCACGCCATGCCACACTTGCCATCTGCACACCATGAGACAAGCAAACGCGATTCTCCAAATGAACAAAAGATAAAAGAAAAACAAAATGAAACTATCCTGAATTCGAATTCAAACCTCACCAAGTCAATGACTCATCACAATCAAACCAAGGAACTGACCACTTGGTTTCTCAAAACCGATGTAGTCGGTCAGCAATAGATGCTTCGCTTTACCCCGACTACTTAAATGGCTGGGGGAAGAGAAATTGGGTCGAGACTCACGGATCAGTAAGCCGGAGTGCCGGGGATGTTGCCGGGAGCCCTCTTTATCGGGAGCAGTGACTGTGTCCAACACTGTTGACAACTATGTGAAAGGTTGCCACATACGGGGACTGCCCGAAGGAAGCATACGAGTGGTGTACTTGAACTGGTGCTAGAAGTGTATGTATCGTGTGTATCAGGATTCTCCTATAGGATGTACACCGACACAAATCAACGTGACTCTCAGATATGAGTAACCGCTTGTCTTGTGGCTGTTGTTGACATTTCATATGCACCTCCACAAGCGCATGAAATTGTTAATGTAGCACTTTACCGGGAGTATCCTCCCGATATCGTATTTATTTAATCCCAAGGGAAACAATAACTCTATCATGTCCAAAACTTATATAGGAACAACTCCAGTGGGTACTATCAACTGTAATAGAGGTTACATTGAAGGAATTTAATGGACACACACAAGGTTACCTAGACTCTAAAGATAAGCTAAGGTTTCCCCTAGTCATGAGACTCGAGACAGGTACTAACTCTTATGAATCTAATCTAGTATTGCCTATCACAACACGTTACCCAGGATTCCGATGGCAACCTATACGTAGCCTACTCTACTTCAGGTCCCCAGGCAGAATGTACCACAATAAGAATCCACATAAGTGGGTACATTCGCCTCTTCAACCCTGGTTTGGTTAGCTATTTACACCTCGTCGGGGTGGATTACAAAGCCCAAACATGACCATCACTCCTACGGGTACCACAACAATCCATGCAAGGATGCAAACCTTCAACGTCGGTATTTGTCCCAAACACCTCATCTATGAGTAATCCCGAGAATCCTTCTACAACTTATAAAAGGAAACCACAACTTCTATTTCCCTATCCTCAGCTAAACCTAATGAGAATAGTTCTACTTAGGTCGGACAGATAACCCATGAAGAAATAACTATGCACAAGCAGACCCATGTGATAGTAAATATGCACGCATCAAAGCTCAAGACAAGAACTAAATAGAATAAATATATTGAAGTAGTAAAGTCTATAAAGAAAGAAAAAGATACAAGAGCTGACCGATCTCTGAAGACTAATTTCTGGAGCCCGAGCGATGCTCGACTCGACTCTAACACCCAATAGGGCTACACCTTCGCTACTACTAATGCACCGGAGCCTTTACAAGTGGAAAATCTACTAAGTGGTGTGTGTGTGTTACAAAATGTCATGAAGGAGGGTTTATATAGATGTCTATGGTCAATTCCACTACCATAGAAGAGGCGGTTCAATGGAGGTGGACGGCTAGGCATCCACTACGTGGTCAGCCGGCGATGTGTTGTGGAGTTACTGCCTTATTTGCCTCGGATTCCTATTTGCCGCATCCTGGAGAGCGTAGCCGCCAAGTTTTCAGTCGTTGGGTACCAAAGTGGGGTCGGTCAGGCACCCTTTTGGGCCCACATAGCCAGGGATTGGTTCTACGTGTTCTTCTCGATCAGTGGACACCTATGGTGACACTCTTTTTTTATATTTTGTTGAATTTACCCTCTTGTCCCTTGAAAAGTTCCAAATTGCTTTCGGGATCCTAAAATCAAATAAACACTAAAATCGTGGAACTCATTTAGTAGATAAGGTGTTAACATAGTCATTTTCTTGCATATGCTCATCATGTTGGCGTATGAAATTGGCATTTTATGACCCCCAAGAGCTGCCATGAAGTTGCTAAGAACAGGAATGTTAGTTAATGTTGGAATAATGAACTTGCTTTACTATAATCAATGTTTTGCAACTCTTGATTGCTTGGGTACACGATGCAAGCTTCAAGTTTAATTAACTTTGTCTAGAGCTAAAATATGAAAGTAAGGACTTACACGTAGTGCATGTGGGTTTGTGCATAGAGATAGAGCTCACCCTATAAGCCTTGCATGCTAGGAGTCGGCTGTAGCATGAGTCAGTTGTTTATGGTCATGATGACGGATAAGTCTTGTTGAGCTTTAGATGCTCAGACTTTGCCGCTCTGTTGTTTTGTGCAAGTGATCTCTCTCTCTCCCTTCCGGCGTGAGCCATTCTAAGGGCATCATATTTAGGGCAAGATGATCGTCCTGTCATCATCGACTATTGGTGCTTTATGCGCTTCTGCTTTCAAAACTTTGACAACTTCAAACTCTTATGTAATCAAGAATCTATTGTAATAACCCTTTTTATTTGGGCTATCTATGTATGTGATATATTATGCGTTGTTACTTCAGTAATGGCACCCTGTAATGATCCTGGTTACGACTAACAGTCCTTGATAAGGGTGGGGATGTCACAGCTGGTATCAAAGCAATTACAGGTGTAACACATCACGTACGAGCCTATTTGCGAAAACTATACATTTGTGAGTCAGGATACGTGTATTTGCCCATATAAGGACTATAGTAGTCTCAATAGGTGGCAATGCTAATTGGGATACTTTCCACATTTACTTTAGCTAATTTACTATTCTATAACAATGCACCTACGACCAAGTAAAAAGGTAAGTTATGCTACCGACTGTGGTGAAACGTTGGAGGCTCACCCAATGCTCTAAAGGCAGAGAGTCCTATACTATTAGCTAGTTCATACTCAAAGGCAAGCCCAAATACGTTAATGGTACAAATCCAGTTTGACATTGAAAAGTTGCTATCATGTGAGACAATCTTTCTTTTGATAGATTAATTGGGTATTGCCTTGATTTTGAGTAATTGATCTTCAATCTAGTAGACTCAGCAATAATATTTAAAATGGCTTTTAGGGCAAAGAATTGAGGTGGACATGCTTCCATCATCAATAGTGTATCATCAACATATTGGACAATTGGAAAGTCAATGGTATATCCAGCATTGATTGGGCGTTTCAGAATTCCTATATCCTTGGCCATACTGATAATAGATTGTAGCAGGTCCGTTGCCAACACAAACGACAATGGAGACAACGGTGTTGGTGATGCAGGTCGGAAGCCATAGAGATTCCCGAGTCAAGGCATCACCCTCTTGGGCTCAGCCAAACAAACCTCTGCTCTGATTGAAATCTGTGGTATACCTTCACATGTTTCGCAAGAGGGGTCAACTACATGGCAGAGCTCCGGCTTCATCAGAGATGAGGCAGAGATCGGCCAGGCGATGGTTCATCGAGGCAAGGGGGATCGCGCCAAAGGTCATCATTGCATCAGAGGCCCCAAGATGATGAAAGATCGCGATGAAGCTCATTAATACGCCGGAGGTCTCTGTCACCGAAGCCTGTGAAGCAGGGGACACTTGTCGCGCTATCATTCATGGGGCACACAAATAATTGTAAATGATAAAGGACTGTAATGGCCCCGTGACTGTCTAGAGATAGCCTAGGGTAGCTAAACGTGGGCATTACGAACAATGTAATAACCATATGTAACTGTCACTATAAATAGGCCCCCAGGTGCTTATTGATGTAACATCGGGGGAACCATTATTGTCAGCAGCCGCTATTCTCTTGTGTTTTCCCAAGCCTCTACATTTTTGTCTCATACCTTCGTGTTCGGGGCCTAATAGTCTCTGACTATTCGGTCCCAATAGTTGGCGCCCACCGTGTTCTAAGCTCGAAGACAACCCTTGCGATGCCACCAAGATGAGTCAGCCAACGTCTCCACCCAGACGAAGGCTTACCACAAACCACCGACAAAAACTTTCCTCATCGACCACCTACTTAAGAACTCCTCACCATCGCCGAGACCTCAGAACATCCAACCTTTGACAACGCCCGACTAACCCAACACCCAGCCAACATGTTCGGCGCAGTAGGCTCCAGCCACAATGCTGGAGGGGCCAGTTCCACCGAAATCAATGGAGGTGCTCCACCCCGGTCACCCCTAAGGGCACATTCGCTGCAACAAGACCTTGATCAAATGCAAGTGCAAGACTGGGATGAGGAAGCTGAAGTGGATGAAGCTACAGTAGAGGAGGAAGAGCTGATTAGGGTGCAGCAAGAGATAGAGAGGCTCCGACAAGAGTAGGAATCCATCATGAGAAGGGAAGCAATCGCTCAACGCCGCGAATCTCGCAGACAACACATTAATAGAGAGCGGGAAAGGCTCGTAGAGATGCAATATACCATTGGCATCCTTTGCCAGTAGGAGCAGAGGCAAGAGCCACCGCTGGGCCAGAGGCAGCACCAACCCAACACGAACCTACCTCCACCACACAATCATATCCCCCTACCACCTCCGCAATTCAATAACATCCCACATCATCAACCACCATCACCGCCACACAATCAATTCTTCCAACCACCTCCCCACCCCTGCCGCAGCTTGGCACCACTGATCCCAAGAACTCGCTCGCCAGCCACTTGCAACTCGCACCATGGCCTTCCCATTACTGAGTCACACCCCCGCCAAAATACCACGGAAACAATGACCCCCGCAAATTCCTTATGTGCTACAAAGCTGCCATAGCCTCAGCCGGAGGGGACAATGTGACCCTCGCCAAATCTCTCGTCATCTCTCTCGAGGATGCTGCAGCAAACTAATATCCCACTCAACTTCAAGGGTTTCCAAGCGGAGCTCGATATGGAAGAAGATTTTCTGTCCTGTGCTAAAAGAGAAAAAGAAATGCTCCACAATTTCTATCAGACATTCCTGCAAGTGAAGTCTTGGGCTCCGGAAGTATTAGACGAACAAGTCATTGCTCAGGGTATCAAAGCCTTGCACATGGGACCCTTGCACAATCATCTTATTAGAGAGCGGCCCAAAACAACGCTGGAACTCTATGAACAGTTCACAAAATTCAGCAAGTTGGAGGTCCAGCACTTCCGTAAGCTTGAGCAGTAGAGGAAAGTATCAAAGCCCGACGAAGCCCTCAGGCC
This sequence comes from Sporobolus alterniflorus, assembly GCA_008808055.3. NCBI lineage: Eukaryota > Viridiplantae > Streptophyta > Magnoliopsida > Poales > Poaceae > Sporobolus > Sporobolus alterniflorus. The sequence continues at coordinate 10,782 of VSTD030000384.1, read as the reverse complement.
TCACTTCAATGAAAATAAATGAAGCTACCCCAAGCCAGCACAGAGCATTGATTTTGATGGCTGCGGGCCACCAAAAAATTGGGAGAAGAATTTTGGAACACCTCCGCAAGAAGGATACCAGAGCACTTTTGACCAAAAATCCGCACAGGGCAGCCAAAGAGGCGGAGCAACAAATCACCACACCAAAGATTGCACTTACACACTTAAACCTCATATTGCATGTACCATGGCAGCACAACCAACCACCACACCAAAGATTGCCCTATCTTTCTTGACTCTTAAAGAAAAATAGAGCAAGATTACGCACAGCCTTCACAGCAATCCGCACCCTGAGAAGTCAATCACAGCATGCAATGGGCTCCTCACCACCAACAATACTCCCCATCATATCCTTTTCCTTTTCCACCACAAGCTTATCAAAACAGCCAAACCCAACCTCTGGCATACTACCAGTCATACCACTATGCCACAACCAACCATCCCCAACCTCTGCCAACTCCACAAATAACATACCCTCCACTAGAACCATAAATCACATACCCCATGCCAAACAACACCAACCCTCAAGCCAAAACCAAAGCCAATCCCCCACCTCCACCTCGAATCCAAGAACCTCCACAGCAAATTGATGCCTTCTGCACCGATGGCACAATCCTCACAAATACCAGAGGTTCCAATACCGATTTTGACACCAAGAGACAGCGTCGTGATTACCATAGGTAGGTCAATCACGTCATCATCGAAGGTCATGTTATCCAAACCAAATGGTCCCACATACCCATAACCTTCTTGTCCCAAAATGTAAACCTATCCTCATTCCCCCACATAGACGCCATGGTCATCACCGTCTATATCAATAGATGGGACATCACCAAAATCCTCATCGATAATGGTAGCGAAACTGAAATCCTTTTCCTCACAACCTTCAACAAAATGGGTTTCGATCAAAAGCAGCTAAAGAATTAATGAAGCCCCTCTATGGCTTCGGCGGGAAAAGAATTGAGCCAGTCAAGGTCATCACCTTGCCAGTGTCTTTTGGCACCCCCATGAACCCTCGTGCCGAATTCATAACCTTTGACGCCATCGTCCTGCTCTACCCCTATAACGCCATCTTCGGAAGAGGTCTCCTAAACTTGTTTGAAGCTACTTTACACTCGGGTTACCTCTGCCTCAAGATACCAGCAACCTTGAGAGTTATATCCATTTTTGGTGGTCAGCAAGAAGCCAGAAACATCGAGATGGGTTTTGCGCCAGGCCTCAAAAATGTATATTTCCTGCGAGAAGACCTAGAGTGGCATAGTACCTTCGCCAGTCAGCACAATGCAAGGAAGCCATAGAAGCCAAAGGCGAGTTCAAGAAAGTACCACTGGACCCAAGAGTCCCCGACAGAATTGTAAGCATCGGCGCGGAAGCAAGTCATCAGGAACAAGCAGAGCTGCTAGCATTCCTTGACAAAAATAGCAATGTCTTTGCATGGTCAACCTCTGATCTAGTGGGAGTCAGCAGAGATGTTATTGAGCATCGATTGCAAGTCAGTCCAACTGCAAGACCCAAGAAGCAGAAGCATGACAAAATGTCTGAAGAAAAAGCAAGCCGCGAAGGCTGAGGTCCAAAGATGTCTAGACGCGGGTTTCATCAGGGAGGTGACCTACCCACAGTGACTAGCAAATGTTGTGATGGTAAGGAAGAAGAATGGTAAATGGTGGATGTGCATGGATTTTACAGACTTGAACAAGTGTTGTCCAAAAGACAATTTCCCCCTCGTGAGAATAGACAGAATCATCGATTTCGTTGTGGGTTGTGGGATGATGGCACTGCTGGATTGCTTCTCTGGGTACCACCAAATATGGCTCCACAAAGAAGATGAATAGAAGACCAGCTTCATCACCCCCTTCAACACTTTTTGCTATCTTAGAATGTCGAGGGCCTGCGCAACGCCGGGCCAACATTCTGCAAAATGACAAAGGCAGCTTTGAACGATCAGGTCGGCAGAAACATCTTATCCTATGTCGATGACATAGTCGTAGCTAGTAGAAAGAAGGAAACCTACATCTCCGATTTGGTAGAAACCTTCACAAATATGCGTGAAGCAAGGCTAAAACACAACCCAGGGAAGTGTATATTTAGGATTACAAAGGGAAAGGTCCTCGATTGCTTAGTCTCAAAAAAAGGCATTGAGGCTAACCCAGACAAATTTAGGGCTCTCATTCAAATGCAACCTCCACAGAACAGAAAAGATGTTCAGAAGCTTATAGGTCAAATAGCATCATTGAACCGGTTCATATCGAAGCTGGCAGAACACAGCCTACCATTTTTTGTTGTGCTTAGGGGCTCCAGCAAAGTTGACTGGGGAGTAGAGCAGCAAAAGGCCTTAGATGATTTAAAGAATTACCTTGAACACCTGCCAACACATTCATGTCCGGAACAGGTTCAACCTCTCATCCTATATGTATCAGCAATGCATTCAGTAGTCAGCAGAGCTCTGGACATTGAGAAGGAGACCACACACAACAACAAAGCAGCGAAGCAGTAGCTGCCAGTGTATTTCATTTCAGAGGTCCTCACCGGATCTAAGAAATTCTATTCTGAGATGGAAATTTTTTGTTACACAATCATCATGAGTGCACGGAAACTCCGATATCATTTTGAGGCAGACACATTCAAAGACCTAACCAATCAGCCACTGAATGAAATATTTGGAAATAGAGACAGCTCTAGAAGAATCAGTAAATGGGCAATGGAGCTTTCAGAGCATGTCGTCGACTTTGAAAAATGCAGCGCAATAAAGTCGCAAATACTTGCTGATTTTATAGCATAGTAGACGGAGTCTGGCGCCGCAATAGAGGGTGCAGTACTCGACTCAACATGGCTAGTTTATTGTGATGGAGCTTGGGGAGCAGTAGGGGCCATAGTAGCAGCCATACTAATCTGACCTTCGGCAATCAAGTTGCATTACGCAGCAAGGTTGTAGTTCAACAACGAAGCAGACAAGTGCACCAACAACATAGTAGAATATGAAGCCATATTATTGGGGCTTCGCAAATTAAGAGCCATTGGGGTCCAAAGATGCACCCTCCGCACAGACTCCAAAGTAGTCCCTGGGTAGATCAAAAAAGAGTGCATTGCCAGGGAACCCACCCTCGAAAGATATCTGGCCCATGTTAGAAGAATGGAGAATCATTTCAAGGGTTTCACCATAGAATACATCTAGCGATCAAAAACACCAAAGCTGATGAATTCACGAAGGCCGCAGCTCGTAACACACCTCTGCCAGCTGATGTTTTCCTCCAAGTGATATCAGATGCATCCATCAAAACAATCAAGCCGGAGCCCAGGGTGATTAATTTGTTACAGGGCAAGGATTGGTGTGCAATGATAATGGCATATCTTCACCATTATTATGAGCCAGATAGCATCGTCGAGCATACAAGAATGCAACAGAAAACAAGGTCACACCGGATAGTTGATAATGATTTGTACAGGACCTCCATCTCATGACCCCTCCTTCGGTGTGTCAATAAGACCAAAGGGTCAAGAGATATTGTCGGATATTCACGCAGGAACTTGCGGAGGCCACATAGGTGTCAGAGCCCTACCTGCCAAGGTCCTCTAGCAGGGTTTTTATTGGCTAGCAGTAATCGATGATGCAGCAAAACTCGTCTCCACATGTGAAGCCTGTAAAAATTCTCATGCAAGACAAAGGCCCCAGCACAGCCAGTGCAACTAATCACCCCATTGTGGCCCCTTGAGCGGTGGGGCATCAACATTATCGGCAAGTTAACCCCTGCACAAGGCAATTACACCTTCTCCATGGTGGCAGTTGAATACTTTACAAAATGGGTAGAGGCGAAGCCTCTAACCAATGTAAGCTTTGCATCAATTAGAAAGCTCTTTAGGAAAAACACCATCTGCCACTATGGTGTTCCACGACACATCACGGTCGACAACGCAAAATATTTTGATAATGCAATGTTCAAGGATTTCTGCCAGCTGATTGGAATGAAGGTTGCCTTCGTGTCGGTGTACCACCACCAAACCAACGAAGCAGGGGAAAGGGCCAATGGCCCAATATTTGAAGCAATCAAAAAAATTCTTGAGGGTGAAAAGAAAGGAAAATGGGCAGAGGTCATGCCACAAGCAGTATGGAGCCATAGCACTACAGTGTGTAGAGCAACAAACTTCACGCCGTTTTGGCAAATGTATGGAGCGGAGGGAGTTCTCCCTGAGGAGGTGAAACAACGATGATTAAGAACCACAATAGCAACCCCAGTGTGCCCAAGCAAAGCTGAAGAAAAAGATCTACTAGAATCAGACAGGATCAAAGACGTGGCAAACTTGCAGAAATATCAGGAAGAGACAAGGGCATGGAGGGACCCAAAGGTTATATTACGGGACTTTGACATTGGCAACTTCGTACTCTTGCGAAGCCCCCGCACTGAGAGCACCAACAAGTTTGAAGCTAAGTGGATTGGACCGTACATTGTAATAGAAAAGATGCGGCCAGGCTTATATTGTTTATCAGACCCTCACGACCAAGTTCTGGAGCACTCCTGGAACACATAAAACCTTAATCATTTTTTTCATTTAAATCAAAATTGTAAACGGAGGTCTCGTGAAGTATAAGCGAGCCTTCATAATAGTAGTAATCATTTGATTTTTAGGGCCCACACTCTTTTCCTCACAGGGGAAGCCCACAAGTGCGTGAGGTTTTTAACGAGGTGACACATATGTACCCCTAAGCAGCAATAAAAGCTAAGTTCCCCATAATCTGTGTGATTACAGGGTCAAAATAGCTAACAAGGTTAGCTTTGTATTCGATGGGCGCCCTGACTCCAGGTACCAAAGCCATGAGTGGAGGCGCGCTCTCAGACCTCTCATTCATTGGCTAAAAAAGACCTTGGATGAAAAAGGAAGCACCCCTGAAACACAAGGGGCTCTGTTAAAAAAGACCTCCGATGAAAAAGAGGCACCCTCTAAAGTGCAAGGGGCTCCATTAAAAAGACCTCCGATGAAAAAAAGGCACCCCTAAAACGCAAGATGCTCTATTAAAAACCTTCGATGAAAAAAGAGGCACCCCAAAAACGCAAGGGGCTCTGTTAAAAAGACATCCGATGGAAAAAGAGGCACCCCTAAAACGTAAGGGGCTCTGCTAGAAGACCTCCGACGAAAAGGGGGCACCGGCGCAACTTTATCGCACGAAAGCGACGCCCAGGAGTACAACAACGCGCAGGCATAAATTTAGTGCCACATCGCTAGCCGAACAATATCACACCCGCAGCCCAGAAAGAAATGTCTCATAGCGGCCTGCCACTATACAACATCTCTTGTCTGGCAATTTTTTAATATACAAAATTCACAACGCAGGTGAAGGTCTCAACAACCTCCAACAAAACCCTCCTGAGGCCAGTACCTCACGCAAAATAAAAAATTCAGTAGGATCAGTAAACCCTTGAAAGCAGCGTTACGCTTTCCGGCTCAAAGGCGACACCTCAAAACGAAATTGCATGAAGGCGATATCTCAAAACGAAATCACACAAAAGCAATACCTCCAAATGAAATCACACAAAACCAATATCTCAAAGCGAAATAGAACGAAGGTGGCATCTCAGAAAGAAATTGCACAAAGGCGATATTCCAAAACCAATAACAGCACGTGACAACAATAATGAAAACAAAAGTCTATCATTCACCACCATCACTCTCAGATTCTTTCTTTACAATATACCCCATGCGGGTAAGCTCCTCCAAAATAATCTCCCACTCGTTCCATACCGGCCGAAGGTGAATATTGCCTATCAACAAATGACCTCCGCATTCAAGGCAATATAGCTACGGGGGCAGCGGATAATATCCACGCGACTTTCTTCTTTGCTGAGCCCCTACCATGACCTCTCAGTGGAATGGTTGTTGGTCCAGGAGAATCATCCACCACAGCTCTTTTAACTACAGGCCTAACATTTTTGTTCGTCCTTACAACTGATGGCATCAAGCTCTGGTTGCGAAGGACGTTTGTAGGAATAGTCTCGATGAAGACACTTCCGCTATTTATTTCATCCTGTTTATCAGTATTGGGCCATAAATCCCCTATACTCGCACTCGACGGCCCCTCAGGAACAACCTTAGCACCTTTGTCACGGCGAGAATCAGCTTTTGAGGAAAATTTTGGTAAATTGCAAGAGCTAGAAATTTTGATAATGTCAGTACTAGGGGTGTCCAAAACAACAACACCCAAATCCCACACAGGCCTAGATCTACAAGGAACCTGTGTAGGCTAAATACATCATTTAGGTTCTCAAAATTCATCAACCACCCAATTCCACTCTTACATCTATTAACTCACACCTCTGGCTGGTTAGGGACCGCATCTTCGGCAGAAGTTTCGATTGGCCCGACCGCAGTCACCTCCATTGTAGGCAACTCTGCCCGGGTGCCTCCTCTAGCTCCTCTAGCTTCTCCAGAAGTCCCCGCCTAGAAAAATGCACTGGGACAAAGCTCACCTGGTTCTCCTCAATTTCCACATGCAGTACGGTGAACCATGCTTAATCCACTAGTACTCAACCCTCCGGCTATCTTGCCAAGGTAGTCAGGCACTTCATGCAGGAGTGAAGCGTCGTAGGATAAAGCTGATTTCCTAAGCTCCAGAATATGCTCACACCCAACCGCCGTAAGCATCTTAAAAACACCAATCAGAGCAAAACAAGTGATACTCTTGTTGCACTTGATGAAGGCAATAGGCAACGATTGGACCTTCGTACAAAACCACTCCAGCATGTCAGAGACAGTGGCGTTGGTAGTGGGAAAATCCATGCATTGCCCCCATCTCTTTCACAATGGATCAGCCCAGCCAGCCGATTCCCATGCGGCCCGGTTAGCCTGCCACCACGGCCCAGGCAGCCAGCCAATGAGACACATCCAGCCAGCCACCAGGTCCACCCAGCTGCCGGGCGTGTAGCCGCCTCTCCGGGTGAATTCAACTTGTTAAGCGAGCATCTGACCTGTTAGCATAGACACAACCCGAATCTGAGTTCAAACTCGCTAAAGTTATTCGTTTAAAACTGAGTTTGTACCTTTTTTATTCCCCTTTATCTGCTAGGATTTGAAGCCAACTTCAAGATAGAATCGTTAGGATTCTGAATCCTCTACGCGTGGGTACCAAACCCCTATATATACCGGTCGATTGTGCTCGGATTTTTGCCCACAAGTTGAGGAACGCGCCGAACCTTAGGTAGCCATCGATCTCGATTTTCACCACCACTTGGAGCTATTGAACCAGCATAGGAGTGAGAGGTGGATGCCGACAAGCTTCCTGTCCAGGTCTTGAAACCGAAGGTTGGCCGGAGGAGTTCCCCACCATCGGCCAAGTCGGAGTGAAGAACGTGGCTGACGCCCACTCGGTATAGCACATCTCCGCTGCCCAATGTTAGTGAAACGAGTTCCACGCATCATTTGGAAGCCGTACGAAGAAACCTCGTAGCGAATGGAGCACCGTAGCCATCGTGCCACCCATCTCCGGTGAGCGGCCAGGGCACCCCACCGTGATCCCATTCTCATCGCTGCTAGAGCACCGCCCCTTCAGTGGATCAACTCATGGTCGTTCATCTATGAACCAACGCACAAGATTAGAACCAGGGCGTACCCCTCCGCCGATTTGATCTGGACCACCGATCCGGTAACCGATGGCCATCATTTAATGAAACCCTATGGACCTGTGGACCGGCCACCGTGGACCCGGTCTACAGGCCGTGGACCCATTCCATGTGATTTCCAATAGAAAAATAATTCAATAAATCTAGAAAATAGCCTGACCTTCAATTTTTGTAAAAACACTCTAGAACTTTTTCATAATTATATTTTAGTCCTCGTAATTTTACATTTGGGTCCCTGTTTAACTTTTTATAATTACAATTAGGTCATTTTCTTAATTAATCTGTTAATAATAATTACCTATTTAATCTATTAACTTCAAACCTTCATAACTTTTAAACTGTAGCTCTTATTTAGGTGATTCTTGCGTTCATGCATTCATAGAGACGAGTAGAATATTTTGATACTGTTTGATTAGACATTAGGTATTGTTTGGTGTACTGTTTATTTATTTGTTTACAATTGCTTATTTTTGGTCGCTATCGTTACACGCCGATGACTTTGAGAATCTTCAAGAGCTCGACTTCCAAGACTTTGGGCAGCAGCTAGAGGGAGAGCAAGGCAAGTGACCCTAGACCATTTTTTTCCAATATGCTTTCTCTCTCTAGTATACACTAGCCACATGCTTTAATACTGTTACCTATGCCTCATACTTTAAGATTTGGATTCATACTTGGTTAATTATGCTTAGTCATGTAGTCATGGGTGTCATACAAGTCTTTCCATCTTTATGATGTTGAGTTTGACTTGTGTTGAGTGTGGAGAGTGTTGGTCTTTCATCTGTCGTGATGTGAGGTAACCGTGGTGAGGTTCGATGTTGTGGTTTGAGCAAGGTTTATAATGGTGGGGAAGGTTGCGACCTTCACAATTTGTGGTTAGTCATGCTCAAATCTGCTAAGGACCGAGTCTTAGAAGTAGACACCCCAGGACAACAGGTACCACCACGTGTCCAGTATGGAACGGCTTGCTTACTAATTAGGGATGTTGTTGGAAGTGTGCCTTGCTCAGGTGAGTGGGAAATTGGTGTAGTTACTTGACTAGGCTCACACGGTGCAAGAGGGGTCATGGTACCGCTATTGGCATAGTTACTCGTCTAGGCCTGCCACGGGAAACCTTAGCTAAGCCGAGCATATGACCCATAGTGAACCTTTGTAACGGCATGTAGTGATCTCTAGGCCACGCACCAAAGGAAGTGTAAGAATGGCAAAAAGGAGGTTTCTCTAGTCTCTTTGCAAACGATGAAATCACCACTCATGGGTACAAGGTACTAACCTTTGCAAAGTGTACAACTCTCATGACAGTCGTGCTTACAGTTACAAGCAGTCTGGGATCCTCTTTTGACTAGATGGTATGGTTTGGATGTGAATGGAATAGTTTTGGTCTAGCCTGTGTGGAGTCATATGATCTGTAGGACCCCATTGTGGATCATACTTTCAAATTAATTCAACATAATTGGGTAGTTTTAGCCTACAACTTTAACATAGTAATTTTGGTGCTAATAATTGGAGAGTCAAGTATAGGTGTATTTTGGCTTACCACTTTACTACAGTTTTATCCTTGTTATTACCTTTCATTATCATTTTATCCCTGCACTTGCTGAGTACCAACCATAAGTGTACTCAACCTTGCTATTTTCCCCTGCTACTCAAATTTGCTGCTCAGAAGGAGAAGATGGACTAGAATTCTTTGACGAGGAGTTCTAGGCTACGTGTTGCCCCGGATGCCATTCTTATGGAGTTATGGAGTCTTCCACTATTCCATTTCACTGATAGTCGTCGTAGTCTTTAGAGACATTATTTATGTAATAATTATACCTTATTCATGACATTTGGATATCTGTGAACACTTTTGGCCGTACGTGTGGAACAATTAATCCTGGGTCATGCGTACGATGAGTACTAGGTTTTGGCATAAAAACTGGGTATGACAGAAGTGGTACCAGAGCCGTGTCAACCATAGGAACGCTAGCCTAGATAGAAGAGTCCTTTCCTTAGTCTTATTTTAAGTACTAACCTTTGCAAAGTGTACAACTCTCATGACAACCGTGCTTACAGTTATAAGTGGTCTTATTACAAAAAACATATTACAAATCCAGAAAGGACTAAGCAGCGGAAAGCACACCATCTTGCCATAGGCAGATGACCCGGGGTTTCATACTTCTTGAAGAAGTCTTCATCAAAGGACTCCCCTTCTTCTGAGTAGTAGAGTAATATACAGAAAATAGGGCAAGTGTGAGTACATAAAGTACTTAGCAAGTGTAGGAAATAATGACATGCAAGCTTATAACAAGAAAGTCTCAACAAGTAGTTTTATCGCAGAGAAATAGCACCTATACCTAGACAACTACTAAGCATGACACTGCACCTCGGTTACCCAACTGTAACACAGGGCCACCGGCTCACAGGTCTCACCCCTGTAGCTAGAACCAAAAAGAGCTCACAGGTCTCACCCCTGTAGCCAAACCAAACAGAGCTCACAGGTCTCACCCCTGTAACCAAAACCATCCAAACCCAGCACTCGACCAGACCCAAACCAACCATACCCCACTAATCTTGTGAAAGGTCCATGTCGCTCATGACCATGAGCATGGCTATCATGATAGTTATCACTCTGTAGAGGTTGCACAACTTTACCCACAGGTTGGTGATTTCATCTCTAGCTAAGCGACTAGAAGTCTCAATTTTGCCCAATGTACACTTCCTTTGGTGCACGGCCAGGAGATCACCACATAGTCTTTCACAGTGTTTCCCAACCCACAAAACATCCACACTAAGGTTTCACCCCACTGGATTACACCATCCTACAGAAACCCCCTCTTGTGCCAAGGCCAGGATTACTCCATCCATCACCTAAGGTCGGGATTACACCATCCTTTCCTTCTACCTCGAACATCTGTGAAACTAGGAAATAAGATGTTACTTAACTAAGCCTACCCATATCAGCCATGTGCCATACGCGGTTCACATGGTTTCATGTTCCACGAACAGGTCCTTAGTATCGCTAGGAGGCACTACCACAATCCAAAACAGTACATAACAAGTAGTCGTGCATTCCTGCACCCTCATCAAACATCCTCCTGCTAGGATCCCCTAGACTCACAAACTCTATAAACATGTTAACCAATTCCCATGGTTAACC
>VSTD030000383.1:0-16492 GCA_008808055.3 Sporobolus alterniflorus | reverse complement strand
CACCTCCGGGGGGGGGGGCGTCAACGTTTCTTAGTGTTGACGGTGGGCGCTCCCGGACCTCCAGCACCTCCCAGGGTCCACCGTCGAATGCCAAGTAAAAAAATAAGATAATCGAATGGGCGCCAAAAAATTGGCCCCACCTACGGGTTCAGAGCCTCTCTCGAGGTGGGCTCGGGGGCCTCTATCGGTAGCTTGAAGACCGGGTACCCCCGCGTACAAGCTCTAAGTCAAGACAAGGAGCAGAGCGTGCATCCATGCGCTGCCACGTAAGCTATAGCTTCGGACCACACCTCCCTACAGAGGTGGGCTCCGGAGCCGCCACGTGTCCCCCGGCCCCTCACCTCACCTCCTTGCTGAGGTGAGCTCCGGTGCTGCCACGTGACCCGTGGCCTCGGGCCTCGCCTACTTGCTGAGTTGAGCTCTGGTGCTGCCACGTGTTCCTCAGCTCCAGACCTCGCCTCCCTGCCGTGGTGGGCTCCGGCACTGTCGCATGGCCCTGGCCTAGCCTCCCCGAGAGGAGAACTCCGGTGCTGCCACATACCCCATGGCCCTCAGCGGGCTGTGGACTACAGGAATAAAGAAAGGCCTAGCTGTCCTAGGCACGTAGCTGGGTTCGCATGTGTCCAAAGTACGGTCATGTGTTACCAAGGCGTATGTAAGATGTGTGGACATGCCGCTACAGTTCAGTTCAATGGTGCAACATAGGCCCAGCTGACCACTCCTAGACATGACTACAGTGGTGATACGACCTGACAGGACGGAACCACAGCGCTGACCATATTCAGTATAGCAGGGTGAGGAGACAAGACGATTCCACACTGCTGACGCCATGTAAGACATCATTTGCTACTCCTAGCCATTAGGACCCTAGCTGCTGTATAGAGTTTCAACCACCTTGGGGCCATCTGTTGGGCCTCAGGACTCATTGTAACTGCTTGAACTTGAGCTATAAAAGGCTCGGGCAGGCGTCACTTCTCAGGGACAGACAAAAAGGCAGGCTCAAATAAGGCAGATTTGAATAATACAACTCTATTCTCTCATGGACGTATGGTATTACGCTCTGGCGGCCTGAACCATGTAAATCTTCGTGTGCATCGCATTCATCTATAGCTAACGATCAAGCGATCAAAGCCCCCTATAACAAAAGAACCATAGCGGACTGCTCCTGTAGCGGTACCGATGAAAATGTCACAAAACCACTTCGACAAATCTCATTAACCAGCCATACATGCCAATGTCACTCTCAGCCACTTGGAGAGAATTTCCACTTTGTTGGTCTTACACATAACTTCGACACCTCTGCGCTGCCGGCACTAAAAGGACTCCAAAACCACCCCCAGACTTGCTAAAGAAACAATTGAGATTGATGGTGATGGTGATGCAGCCACTGAGGAAACTAAGGCAGTCAAGAAAAGATATTGGGCACATGACGAGGAAGTGAGGCTGGTAATACCGCTTTCTAAACCTTCTCATATATATAAGACTATACGGGAATGATATGCTAATTAGATGTTTCCTATTTGTAGGCTAGTGCTTGGTTGAACAGTTCTAATGATCCAATAAATGGGAATGACAAGAAAGGAGAAGCTTTTTGGAAGGAAATTGCAGAACACTTCAACAAGAATGCTCCAGCAGAACGTCAAAGGGACATCAATCAATTAAAGGTCCATTGGTCACGGTTGAAAATGTTGATCAGCAGTTTCAATGGGTGTTGGAGTGCAGTGTCGAAAATGCATACAAGTGGATACTCCGATGATCAGCTAATGGATGAGGCACAAAAGATGTATGCAAATGGTAATAGCGGCAAATCTTTCACGCTGGTTCATTGGTGGAAGGCTCTCAGAAATGAACCTAAATTTTGTGCACACATGTCACTGATGGACAAAGAAAAAGGGCGCAGCAATACCATTGACATCACTGAAGACAGAGATCAGTTCCCCCAACAAAGACCTATAGGAAGAGATGCAGCCAAGGCTCAAAAGATTGGTAAGCGCAAGGCAGAAGAGGTTCTGGATGGTATTGTTCTCCTTGGGGAGAACATAAACAAAATTATTGAAGTGCAAGAAGACCATAAAAAATAGCGTGAAAAAGTGGTTGAACCTCAACTAGAAATCTCAAGGCTACAACTCAAGGCTGCACAGGAGCAGAAGGAGGCGAAACTGCTTGAAGTATATAGCTCACTCCTGCATCAAGATACTAGTCAATTGTCTGATGAAGCAAAGTTAAATCGAGAAAAAACAATGCAGAAGATGGAACAGAAATTGTTCGGTGATAGTGGTGAGGAGTGATATATGTCCATGCCTTTATACTTGAGTCTTGTGTGAATTGATCAGTCTTTGTGTGAATTGATCAATCTTGTGTCAACTGATCAGTCCTGTGTGAACTGATCAGTCTTGTGGCAACTGAGCAGTCCTGTGGGAATTGATAATTATTGAAGTGCAACTGAGCAGTCTTGTGTGAACTGAATTATTTCTGTCAACTGATTAGTCTTGTGTGAAAAGTCTTATTCATTAGGACTGCTATGTATATATATATGAGCACCGTGTGTTCAGCAGTCCATATCATTTGCATTTTGCAAACCTCCACAAAGATGTCAGATGTTCCTCTGAACTATTCTTTGTTAGATGAATTTCTTGCCGAGGATGACATCTTGGATGATGTTTTTAGTGAGATCACAGGTATTTTGAAATCTAGTGTCGAAGCTGTCAACGATGAAAATCGTGCACTTTTCGCATCTGCCGCCGAGTGCTGCTGGGACATAGCCTAATGTATCTCGAAGCTGTCAACGATGCATAAAGGCGTGATTGTTTGTATTTACCTGCTCATGCAGCCTGCACAAGCACAATCAGGCCTCGATGGTAGCACTCGCATCTGACTGCGGCCTCCAATCTGTATCAAGTTAGCCATGCCCCGCCACTGAGCCAGCCAACCAATCAGACAGGCTCGTGAGCTGGCGTGGGCCTCGTGTACCCTACCAATTAGATCGTAAGGCTATCTTCAACAATGAGAGACTCAAACACATAAATAAGACACATACTCATTCATGCCTTTTCCAACAATAGAAACTAAAATTAAAACCCACTCTCCTCGCCTCCCCAAAATGTTGCATTGATCGACGCTGTCCAACGGAGCAGCCGATGCCGTCACTCCATCACCCTTCCTCCGCCGAGCAGTGCCACCTGTGAACGCGTATATCCCGAGCTCCGCCATTGAGACAATGACAACACGAGTTCTGCGCCGCCTCCATTCCCCGTCTCTAGACATCCTCGCACCCCACCTCCTCCCCGCGCCAGTCAAGGTCGCAGCCACCGACAGCCTGCTCCTCCCTGCACAACGAAGGCAAGAAGCTTGAGAGGGCAGCTGCGTGCAGCAGCAGAGTGGTGTGGCGTCGCTCAACGACGACGGTCGCGCGAGCTCATGTTGTCGTTGTCTCAGGACGTAGCGCCGCCCTTCGACGTCGTGGAGGACTCTGGTGCGACACGTCCATTGCCGCCGGCGGCGGGATCATGCAGTGACGGCGCGGCGGGCTTCTTGGCGAATATTGGACATCGTATGCTCGGCGGCGCTGGCGACGACCCTCTCCCTCTCTCTCTCTCTCTCTCTCTCTCTCTCTCTCTCTGTGTGTGTGTGTGTGTTGCTGGAGGGTTTGCCGTCGCGCCAAGTTTACGTCGCCTCAATCCGATATATGTTTTTGCCTCTCGTCTCTACTCACTACACAAAATAGGGCGCGATTTGGGTAGCCTGTTGGAGGCTTATGTATCTTGCTATAGTGTCCATCTGGATGCATTTTTAGGTTTGAGTCGAGATAGTCTAAGCTGTCCGAGCCAGCCGACGATAGCGAGTCTGGTGATCCCAACTGAGTTCCATTCGGGCGGGTATTCACGACTCCAGGCGTTGCGCAGCCTTGCCTTCTTGCCCTCGAGGACGGAGAGGCCCTCAAAGTACAGTTGATACAGAAAGATGCAGACGTGCCAATCAAAGAAGAGCGCCAAGCCTGAGAACCGCTGTGTCGTGCCGCTCTCAAGGCGTATGACCGCCGTCCGCGACGTATCTACGACTGCGAGCGTTGCGCGGTCACGAAGCCTGAATTGGGAGACGACACCTACAGGTGGTGGGTACGGTGCCGCCGGTGATTGAATTCTGACGGTAATGGCTGAGGGCCTCCATTCTAAAACGCTGAAAACAGCCTGCTCGGGAGGGGAATTGGACCACCCAATTGGATCGCGCGGTCAGGGGGAGCCCAGAATTTGTACCGGGCCAAAATTTTAAAATATACCTTTTTAGAAAATAATTTCTAAAAATATACATCCTCTTGCGAAAATTTTAAAATGTATACTCCTCGACTAAAATTATACAAAAGGCGTTATTATTTTGGAAATAATTTAAAACGAAGGGAGCAGTATGCTTGGAAGCTTTGTTGTACTCGGTCATGTGACAAACAAGCATGTTCCACGCGGTTCCCTTATCTATGGGTTCCTCAGGTTCAGAGGTTCTCCTCTTATCCTTGCCAGATCTCAGCCGCGCCCACCAGATCGATCTCGACGGCACCAACCCGATCAGCCCGGGGCCAACAGGTTCGCGAGTGATCATCCCCAATAAAAAAATGACAAAATTTTATGTACACTCAGCGGAACATGATCACAGTCTCAGGAACGACACACGGACAAGGACGACCACGTGCCACCAACCCCCCAGGCCACCACTATCCCAATGCTCATCTAGTCACCCTCGCGCATCGCGAGGCGCCGGGTAAATCCAAAGGTGGGAAAGGGAGAAGCGAGCAAAAAAAGAATCAATCCAAAGAGACGACGTCGACGGCCACGGCAGGTTGAGGCCGAGGTTTGCCGGGGATCGATGGCGGCGGATGCTAAGGCGCCGCTGCTGGAGAGTAGGAGCGGGGCGACGCCCGCGCAGACGCTGGGGAACATCGTCGTCTCCATCGTGGGCACCGGGGTGCTTGGCCTTCCCTACGCCTTCCGCACGGCTGGGTGGCTCGCCGGCGCGCTGGGCGTCGCGGCCGCAGGAGCCTCCACGTTCTACTGCATGCTTTTGCTCGTGAGCACTCGTCTCCTGTGTTTCCTGATGTTTCATGTTTCTTCTGCAACTGTTTATAGGGAATTTGAATTCATCATCCGGAGCCCAGCTCTGTTTTTTAGTTAGTGGATTGATCAGTTTCAGTCCTATTTTATAACCTACGTGATTCGATTGTCTTCTTATTCATTCAAAGTTTCGTTCTTCCTCAAGCTGGAGTGCAGAGATAAGCTGCGCGAGGAAGAAACAGTGGAGGAGGAGGAGGAGGAGGGACGCCATCAGCATCCCCATAATGGTGACTACACCTACGGCGACCTGGGCGAGAAATGCTTCGGCCCGGTCGGCCGGCACTTCACTGAGGTTGTCATCATCCTGTCCCAGACGGGCGGCTCGGTGGCCTACCTGGTCTTCATCGGGCAGAACATCTCCTCCATCCTCGCGAGCGGCGGCTGGCTCTCCCCTGCCACCGTCGTCCTCGCGTTCCTACTCCCCGTCCAGGCCGCGCTCTCTTTCGTCCGCTCCCTCTCCTCGCTCGGGCACTTCAGCATCCTCGCCGACGCGTGCACGGTCCTGGCCGTGGCCACGGTCGTGAACGAGGACGTCCAGCTCCTCGCCGCGCGCGGCGGGTCGCCGTTCGCCGGCCGCCGCGCGCTCGCGGGGCTCTGGGGCGTCCCGTTCGCGTTCGGCTTCGCAGTCTTCTGCTTCGAGGGGTTCTGCATGACGCTGGCGCTCGAGGCGTCCATGGCCGACCGCCGGAAGTTCCGGCCCGTGCTACTCCGGACGCTCCCCGGCATCACCGTCGTGTACGTCGGCTTCGGCGTCTGCGGCTACCTCGCGTACGGCGACGCCACGAAGGACATCGTCACGCTCAACCTCCCGCGCACCTGGTCCACCGACGCGGTCAAGGCCGCGCTCTGCGTCGCCCTGGCTCTCACGTTCCCCGTCATGATGCACCCGATCCACGAGATCGTGGAGGCGCGTCTGTTCGCGCCGGGCGGGTGGCTGCGGCAGCTCTGCCATGCCTGTGGCGGCGCGTTCGTCGAGCAAGCGGCGGTGCACGCGAGCCGCGTTGCGGTGCTGGTTGCGCTGTCGGCGATCGCGTGCTACGTGCCGGCGTTCGGAGCGTTCGCGTCCTTCGTCGGGAGCACGGTGTGCGCCATTCTCTCCTTCGTGCTGCCCGCGCTCTTCCACCTCCGCGTCGTGGCTGAAGCCGCCGGGCCGTGCCAGCGCGCCGTGGACTGGGGATTCCTGCTCTTCGGGCTGGGGTTCGCCGGCCACGGACTGTACGCGGCCATGTTCAGCTGATCGATCACTCGTTTTTTTTTCTCAGAACACTGATTGATCGTTCGTTTCTGATACAATACGAGTTTAAGATTCACGAAATTGTCCCCGCTTTTTCAAAGCAGAGATACATTTGACAACGTGCAGAATTGGTGCTCAGTGGATCAGCGAACCGAAACAGCACAACGATTGACACGAGGTCCCCGAATAAACAGTTCAACTAGCTCCGGTAAAATACGCAGCTCTAGGCAAATATTTCGTTCATTGGGAGAAGCACAACTAGCTCTCCGTAACTCGTACGGAGTTATAGAGTCCCCATTAAACGCACAATCTTATGTTAAGCTTGGCCATTGTTTGAGAATTTATCTTTTTTTAAGGACCACCCCACACTGAGAAGTTATTGGTGTGAGAAAAATATACTATTATTGAGCAGTTTCTTACATTGGTCATCGAAGACAATGTCTCTGGTCTAACTCTCAACCGCATATGAACAAAACACAATAGATGGAAGCATCCGCAAATGCTCATGTACCATACTACATGGTACGGGACATTGATAACTGAAAGCAGAGTGAGTGTCATAATGACAAGCAAATAAAAATATTGGTGAACAAGTTTCAAATCAGGTACAGGTTGCATCAAATATATCACGAGAAGAACTAGAGCAGAGGTCATTTGTTTATTTCCTTTGTTTTTTGCGAGAAACAGGGACGAATTTCTGGCAGCACACTTTCGTGGGCCGTGGAGCCCCGTTGCCATTGAAGATCCGGCCCCCACCTACAAGCCCGGAAACGGTACTAGCCGTCAAAGACATGGCCACCGGATCGGAAAGGTGGTGAGGCTTTTGCCTCTGAAAACGCCGCCGTTGCATTCCTGTATCAGTGCACAGTACAATCGTGCAAGAAACTGCTTCCTTAAACTTTTCAGCTGCGTACGAATTCAGATTGGGAAGAGCAACATTTCTTTTTGATCATCCGTCTCCATGCATAACAGCACCAAATATAGAATCCAATGTCACATGCTACAACTACAAACAAGCTAGAATTTCCCAGAAATTTCATATGCTAATAAGAGGTATTTTGACCAATATTTTTTGCTACTCAGCTCGCATGTAGATTTATTCTTAATATGCAGAGGTATGGAGTATGATGGAATAACTATCTGCGCTTGTGGCAGGAGATCATGAAAACATGCTCTTGAATCGGTTAGGTCCGGCATTTACTCACCCTTGTATGGTAGCAAGTTAAGCCGGGGCACGTACGCCCATGGTTCGACTTGAAGAGGGATGCGACTTTTTCTTTATACCGACCGATCTAGAGCAGCTACTGTACATGGTTCGCAATGGATGCACGAACATCTCTATCATATATAGTAAAATAATCTTGGAGCCAGCTAGCTATAGCGCCAGGACGGAGAACATGTCTTTGATAAGACAAGAGCTTGAG
The DNA here is from genome assembly GCA_008808055.3 of Sporobolus alterniflorus. NCBI lineage: Eukaryota > Viridiplantae > Streptophyta > Magnoliopsida > Poales > Poaceae > Sporobolus > Sporobolus alterniflorus. Next base: position 8,735 of record VSTD030000383.1, on the reverse strand, counting down.
AGAGCAACACTCCTAAACAAGTGTACTTCTCCAATTAAGCTAGCAACCTTTGCTTCTCACCTTCATACCAGCAAATAGCAAACGGTGACGAGGAAGAAACAGCGGCGGAGTGAGTGGTGTCGTACGATCTCGTAGGAGCTAGAGCGTGGTAAGAACAAGCCGTGGAGCTCAGGATAGATAGCGCTTCAGATTGGTAGACAGAACCGTACGTCAGAGAAAGAGTAACTTTCTCTGCGCGAGTTCCAATCTAACCGGTGATTTCCTAGGCGCTATCCCTCCTGAGCTTCAAGGCTTGCTCCATACCCTTCTTCTCAGATCCGTCCCGCCATACACCATGGCTAGCTCTAGTAGACAGAGAGATCGAGAGGGATGTTGAGGAAGAAGAAGCAGCAGCAGCAGCTAGAGGTGGTGGCCCGCAAGGGACGAAAGAATTATAACCCAGCTGAGCCTCTTAATTAGGTTCCTGTGTGTAGAATGAAGTGTGGCAGATAGGAGTGGAAGGGAAGAAGATGGGTTGGCCTCAATGATGCCTTGCCCTATTTATAGTGAGAACTGCGAAGACCCCTTCTCTCTTGTGACTCGTGAGCAGCGGGCCAGAGCGAGCGTGCTGTGCTGTGCTGTGAAGTGAGACAACTGTCACGTTTCTTGAGGCATGGGGGAGGGAAAGGGGGAGAAGCTACGGGAACGGTGTCCTACTCCAACCTTCGCTTTCACGTGAAGCGACTCCTACACCTCTCCCTCTACACTCTTAACAGAGAGCTGTGCGCTCATGCTGGGGTTCTGCGTGCCATGGCTTTGAACATTGATCATCTTCTTGCTCATGGAAGTGCGATGTCACTGCTCTAGCACCCACACGTCCTCGTCGCCGCGCCTCGCCTTTCTTTCTCCATCCACGCGTACCGTATCGCTCGATCAATGGCAACGGGACACGGGCTAGAGACAAGGCTGTTACAGTGCTAGAGCACTACCGCTAGCCATAGCACGAACGCTGCTGTACGTAAGATGTCATATTATCTCTCTCTACCAGATATTTCTGACGATAAATCATTCCATTCAATGTAATAAATCCCTGTACACTCGCTCGCTCGTCATAACGTCACGCGCAGTACGCTTGTTGCGTTTTACTGAGTTCGAATTTGAACTGGTGATCATGCTCTTACTGTCTCTCTTCCTGATATGCAAGTGTAAACATTTTATAAATGAACCGCTCGATCAGTTCTGTTGACGCGAGGAGCGTACGTGACAGACAACCTCTTTTTGATTAGACGGATGAGATATAGGTAGCTTTATTCCGGTATCATGGATCTAGCTTTTGGTTTTATCTGCCCATGTGAAAAGTAATCCTTGACCAACTTGTGCATAGTCAAACACATATGCCAACAAGCCAAAAGCTGATGGACGTGCATGCTCAAATGATCATTCATGCACATCCCCCCACTTTCTCTATCTAATCACGAGTTATGAAAAGCTAGCTAGGCTCGTTGGCAAGCTCAAACCAAAGCGTTTCGAGAGTGTATTTCAGTCGACAGGGCATTGAAATCGATACGTGGATGTGCCAAATTCAACGGCCATTCAATGTAGCGTTCCACGGAAAATTTCAGTGAATGTTTGTGGTACAGTCATAAAATGACCGGCCCCACGGGACCGCTTCAGAACTCAGCTACAGAGCTTGCGGCATGCGTATACCAGTACAGTACGGTCATATATTTGCTACAGGTCTTTTCTCTTTTTTCTTTCACGAATGGGATGCTTTTTTTTATCAAGCGGCAGATCATAAACAGCGAATTCAATCTCTGTAACACGAAGATGAAAACAGAGAATAACACAATTGACATTGCAAGGATTAGGATCCGCACGGGATCTGGGCATCTGCGCTTTCGGGTGGCGCCGGCCATATATATCTCCTGAATCCTGATCAGGGGCACCTCTTCATGGCAAATGTCAGGCGATGATCCCCAGCTTTCCGTGGCGTCCGTTCGTCGCCGCCTCGCCTGCCCTCTTCTCTCTTCTCCTCGTCCGGCACCCATCGTCGATTGACGCAGCGGAGTGGACCTGTGTTTGCTAATCACAGCCGTGTCTCACCTTTCCCCTGCACACCTGCCCGTGTTCTTGACTGATGCTGCTAGCTCTCTGCTCCCCACCATACCATGGTCTGTACACACTGTCAGATTTCTGAAAATTGATTATTTTTTTCATTTTGACCTAATGCACTTGGCGCCATTCGATCACCGGATCAATTTGTAATGCATGCTGCCATTAACCGGTCAAAAGATGGGCTCTTCTTTCACTGAATCAAGCAGCACAACTCAACCCACTTTTTTTACTGATATGGACCAGATTGGACATAAATTACGCCCATGTGCCATTTAATCGAAGGCGATGACGTCTCATCTCTCATGGGCTAGCTGTGAGACAGAGAGAGAGGGAGAGGCAATAATCGAAAAGGCTGCCGCCATGAAAGCTGGATCAAGTGAGAGAGAGCGAAAGGAGACGAAGAGAGATCTGAGCTGGTGTGGGGAGAATTTCTCTGGCACTGGCAAGCTCATTCCTGAATCCATCCCAAAACAAATGAATCTCATACGCGCCCAACTCTGTCTACCCTGACGCCCAACCCGGGCATGCAGCTCATCAGTTTCGTTTGAGAGAGAGAGAGTATTTTCTTGCATTTTTTGGGGTTTGCGAAAGCGAGAACATGCACGTACAAAGTGCTCTACCTCTACATGCGTATAGGATGGCATGGTATGCCAGCTGTGAGAGTGGTGGGCTTCTTGGGCCAGTGGACTTGGGAACTTGCGCCTAGGGCGTTGAAGGGAATAGGAACGGCGCCTCCTCGTCTCTTCTCGTGGGCTTCCGTGCCCACTGACATGCACATCCTCCGTACCGTTCCCTCCGGGCCCGAGGGATGGATGGATTCCCGTCTTCCTTTTCTCTCGTCTCTCCCCAGCTAACCTAAACTTTTTTACTCCGATCAGGCTGAGCCCAACGCGCAAAGCAAATGATTATGTATATGTAAAATGCACATACGCGAACGGGTGATACATATACGCGATGGGAAAAGAATGGGAGGGGAGAGAAGGTGCACTTTAGATACCGCACAGCCCAATGTGCATTTGCTTCTCCTTGTGACTGACAACATGTCCCCATCACGTAACGGTTGAGAGAGAAAAAAGTCAGGAGCGGTGGTGCGACCTCCATGGCTGGGTGGAGTTCCGGTGCTACGCTTTCGACGGGCCTCGAGGCGGTGCTGGTTGTGCATCTCACGGCAGCGCCACCGCTCCTCCTCGGTCTCCGTGGGAAGCGAGCTTGTACGCACGGGGTGGCTGGGCTCGGAGCGGCATTTTTTTTTGTTGGAGCACTCGCATGACCGTGAGGCGTTCTAATCTTAGAAGCTCCATTCAGCTTCGATTGCTTGTCTAGGAGCTCGATTTGGACATTGTGTAGCTCAATCCCCCGAGGAAGAGGAGGTCGGGCAGCAGATTCCCCCATCGCGTTGGTCGATGTCGCCTAGAGTCGAGGCCTCACCTTCGCGCGGAGTTTCGCTCCACCGTCCACACCATGGTCGTCGTGCTCTCCTCGCGCCCCCCCCCCCCCCCCCCCCCCCCCCCCAATCACACAAGCATGAACACGAGCAGCAGAAGCGAGGACTTCCATGCCTGGGCCGAAGCCGAGCTCTCTGAAACCGCGGATGATGAGGAGGAGGCCGCGCCCCTAATCTGCGAGGCGGAGACGGAGGAGAGAAATCTATGCTGCAACGGCGCCCCCAAAACTTGGTCGTCGAGGAGGCGGGCCATGTCGTCCTTGAGCCTCTCCGTCGGCGGCAGGGAACCCATGGCTATGCAGTGCATATATATCCACAGGCCGAGCGTCGGAGTCCCCTATCGAGGAGGAAGACGAGTTGGGCGAGCGCGTCGACGGCGAGCTGGGGGCGAGCGCATCGGCGGCGGGAACTGGAAAGATTGACGCCAAAAATGGATATTGATTTTGGATTGCACCGTTGGAGACAACGATATGCAAAGACGCAATGCATTTTACACCTGTCATCCAAATCACAAATGCATGCTCAGTTTACATATTGCTCCTTGAGCTCAGCCTTACTCGACCGCACCATCTCATCTAGTTGCGCCCCTGGTCACATACCGCTTGCATTGGATGCGTAGGCTGCTCTTTCAAATTTGGATTGGCAAATGCACGCAGCTCGATCAATGGAGGACGGAGCACAGAGTATCCGGTGGTGGGTCGAGGCCAGGGAGGGGGCATTTCCCTGACAAGGTTAGGTTGGGCAGGCGCGCACCAACCTCTTCCTTCCCCTGGGCCATATCTCTGTCCGGCCTTTGGGAGACGCCATTGCTGCATGTGCTGCCATTTCCTTTCCTCTGATGGAAAGGACGCGACTGAGGAGCACCTCCCTCCTGAAACCATCTTTCGGGCCGAGCTGAATGAAAGCTATGTCCATATGATCCAGGCCAGTACGTTGCACCACATGCAGCAATGGTGAAAGAGGAGCGTAAATTCTCGCGCAGCGCGCGTGGCTGTCACCGTGCAAAGCCAGGTGTGGTCGTGGCCCCTACTCTCTGACCACTCGCCGTCAGTCCTAGGGAAAGGTACTCCTCCGTCCTGGATCTCGAGAGCTAGCTAGCTAGAGGCTGGATTCTCTTCCGTCCTCTCTCCGCGTGCTCTCCCTCCTACGGCGGACGAGCGTAGCTGCTGCGGCCGAGTAATGAGACAGTGATTGCATCGCATGCGGCCCGTTAGTGAATCTCGCCGGGAAAAGGAGTGAACTCAGTCAAAACTTTTTTTTACTGACGTAATGAGCAGATTTTGAAAAAAAAATTACCCAAGTTTATTTCTCAAATATTAATTAAAAAAAGGATGAGAGGTTTCGAATCTGATTATTAGGAGGAATTTTAATTTGTTTCTCACGCGGCAGCCCATCCATTAATCTTTGTGTTCTTTTTGAATTTTTGTTTAGCAATTTCTCTAATTTTGCTTTCCAAAAGCTACCTACTGTATGCTTAGTTGAGAACACCCTGGGTCGTTATCAAGTGTCTCTGCTGCAAGCAGCCAAACGAGGCTACGCGTGTGTTCTCTGGAACAGTGAACCATAGCTCGAATTAAGAACAGCAGGCTATGACATCTGCTTGTACTGTGCGAGCCTCTGGGTCCAGGGCCTACCGGCCCTTGCTTGAGCTCTGACCGTGGCAACTTCGATGCTGCGTGGAGCAGCCAAATTCTCCAGCTTTACGGATTCCTATGCTAAACACCTGTGGATCAACTTGCATCTTTTCGGTGCACATTGTGCAAATAATTTAGAGCCAAACTAAAAGAGACTGTCAAGTGTTGTTTCAAGGGCAAGCAATCGGTTGATTGCCTTCTAATCTAATCCTCCTTTTAATCTACTGGCATTCCCTCACATCAACACCTCGGACTCTAAAAGCCAATGGACTCTCGGTAGCAGACGCGGTGTCTCACATCCGATGAACACTTACCCAGAGCACGTGGACATTTCGTTGGGCACAACAAATATCCGTATGTAAGGCTAGTCCTAATAATGGGACTCTTAGTGAAAACAAAATAAAATATTTCATTGAAATTGACGTTAGAACAGTACTACTTGAAATGAATAATTTAGACTAAGATTCCATCTTTCCCCGTGTAATAATAACAAAGCCAACCTTTTAAAGATTTTGAAAAAAGCATTGATATTTAGATATTTTATTTTCCCCAGTCAGGGAAGTGGTCATTGCCCAGCACAATGACTCTTTAGGTGTCTGCAGCCATAACATATAGGGCATCTGAGCTTCATTTACCAAAGTATTTTTTTCCAAAAAACGATTATGTTTTCAATATCCTTCAGTAGGTCCAAGCGATTTTTTTATTCTCACAAAAAAATTGCAAAGAGCAAATGTGCATAGCAAAACAAAATGTGGAAACCGCCACCATATATTGGAATAGAGTGACGTTGTGCTTGATTAAGAATAACTGTTTTATCTCAATGGATAGTCATAGAAATATCTTGTTACATTTCTTTGGACATAGTATTAATTTAATTTCAATTGGACATAGTATAAATATCTTTCATATATAATAACAGAACAATATCACCTATATATAAATTAAGAGTGAATTACTAATGCGAAGGAAGCCTTTGAGAAGATTGGGATTTTGTGACGAGCAATGTTTCAAGGGCATGGAAGTCTTCTATGATATGCTTGAGTGAGGTCTTTGAGTGTGTGAGGTCAAGCGCTCTATGTGTCTTGTCTGCATGTTGCAATGGCATCGAATGACTAAAGGTATATACATTAGAGGCAGTAAAAGGGTCCTTAAGCTTGATACCCGTGTTTTATGGTTAATATATGCTAGACATTTTACCGTTATTTTCCTTTTGCAGGGTCTCTGGACTCACCTCCATGATGAAGCATGCATCCAACAGTCACTGCACCTCGGCCTTCGCTTCTTCTACCTTTTCCTCTGATATTTTGTAGAGCTTCTGCTTTTTGGGCTTCACATTCGGATTGACTTGCATCTTGTGTTCGATTATCTCTCTGTTTACCCTCACGAGATCGAAGGTGGACCACGTGAAAACATATTTGTTTTTGTCGAGGAACTCCAAGAGCTTCGTTTGCTTTTTTGGACTCATTTCAGTGCCGAGGTAGATGGCTCCGTCCGGTACCCTGGGATCTAGTGCCACTTTCTTGAAGTCACCTTCAGCCTCAATTGCTTTTTTGAATCCTACTGAAGCCTCCTACTTAGACATATATTCTGCTTGCTCATATTTCTCTGTTTCTTCCCATAGGAAATGTACGTTTTTGTGGTCCGAGGAGAAGTCATGCTCAATATTCTTGACTTCCTTTTAACTGTTGAATACTGTTATGATGTTGAAGGTGGCTGTGATTTTGAGGCAGAGATACCCTGAATGCAGGGTGGCTTTGAAGGTGTTCAACAGACCCGTCCAAAGATAGCATTGTATGGGTACAATTTGTCAACCACATCAAAGGTTATGTATTCTATGCGTGGATTCTATGAGATGACAAACAAAATAGGCAAGGTTATAACTCTCACGGGCTTGATTCTTTTTCCTCCAAAACCATAGAGGGCCTTCGTCGGCTCTTTAAGTTGCTTCTTGTCGTAGCCCATTTTCTCGAAGGTTGACAGCAAAAGGATTTTGGCTTTGCTGATATTGTCAATGAGGATTTTGGAAACATCCCATCTGCCAATGTGGATGGTGAAAACCATAGCATCGGTATGTGGGAACGAAGTTAGGTTAATATCTTGGGCGGTGAAGGTTATGGATATGTGGGACCATTTGGTTTGTGTGATGGAGTCTTTGATGACAACGTGATTGACTTGTCTGTAACAGTCTCTCTGTTGCCTCTTGGTGTCAAAATCGGTGTTGGAGCCTTCGGTGATGGTGAGAATTGTACCATGGGTGGGGAACGTATCGGGTTGTTGTTGTGGAGGCTCGAGACTTTCTTTTGTGTAACAACCTATATTTCAGAAACCCTAATTAAAGTCATTAACAAATAATTAGGTGTTGTTACGAGTCTAAATCAAAAGGCAGAATTCAAAAATAAACTTTAGGATTCAAACTGTCGTGAAATCAATCTGAATTTCCCTTTTTGAGTGGAATTCAAATTGCTGATCCTCTTTTGATAGAAATGAATTTTTCCTAGCAATAAGGTGTACCAAGGAGCTTGCTGGCCAAATTTCTTCAAAATCCAAAGTCCACGATTTTCCAGTGAATTTTTCTAGTGAATTCCAACTCATAGAAGTTCTCTAATTTTTAGTTCCAATTCAATTTCCAATCTGTAGAAGTATATATAAGGAAAGTTGTTCCTTATCTCAATCTAATTCCAACCATATTTTATTTCTAATTTTTTGAGCAAGGGAAGACACCTTTTGAAGCTGTCAAAATTTGTGCTAAATTTGAAATCGTTTGACCAAATTTAAATTTGGATTTCAATTTTCAAACCGAGTTAAACCGCTCGCACTGTGCCGCTCGGGCCCGCCTGTCAGCCGGTGACGCCGTCCGGCACTATGGTCGTGGCCCATCGGTCAGTCCCTCTGCCCCTCCCCTATTCGGCCGGCCGCACGACGTGGCCGGGCCACTGCCGGTCGTTGCAGCGCCGCCGTGCTATCGCATGCCACGCCTGGGGCCCCCCCCTCTCTTCCCCGTTCCCGCCCTCCACACAGTGACCACCCCCGGACCCCCTTCCTCTGCCTCGCCGCCTCCGCTTCAAAATGGCCGGCCGCCGCGCTGCGCCCTCCTTTTCTTTTCTCCCCCTCGCTCTCCTCCACGCATGGCCAAGCGAACTGCCTCTCATCCACGCCGGTGACCGAGCCACCGTGGCCCTCACAAGGCACATTTTTGACCGCCCCCCACACACATTGAGACCCTCCCAATCCGCCGCCATTTTCTGTTTTGGGGCCACCCTCACCTCCCTCATCCTCCCTTGCAGCTCCCAGAGCTAGCCGGAGTCGTCACTGACCCTCCCTCCAATGAGGACACCGCCGCGCGCTGTCGCACCGAGCCGCCGCTCCGCCCCGTCGTCGCGCCACCACCTCGGTAAGCCCCGCCTCCGCTCTCCTTGCCGGGCACATCCGTCACGTGGCGGTGGTGCTCTAACCGAGAACCATGCCTCCGCTTTCGGCCCGACACTATGCGGTAATTTTATTTCGTTTTCAATTATTTTAAATTCTAGAAATTGTTTTAAACTTTCAAAAATCATAGAAACTTG
>VSTD030000382.1:0-16505 GCA_008808055.3 Sporobolus alterniflorus | reverse complement strand
AAAGACATGCAACTCCCCTTCGTATTTTTGCCCCCCCCCCCCCCTCCCCCCGCATAAAAACAGATATTAGGTCAAGGGTGCACTGTTGGGCAAATAGATGACTGACTCTAACAGAAACACAAGTGATGGAAAGGAAAAAGGAAAAGCAACCTGGCTTTGCCCTCGAATTAGTGGGGAAAAGTTGAATTTGTTCCTGGTAATCTTTGTCAAACATCTGAAGAGCGAGCAGCCGATGGCTTAGAGTTGTTGAAGTTGCCAGGGCTGCGACCATTGCCATTGCCACGGCCACGGCCATGTCCGCGCCCATTCAAGCGACCACCAGATCCACCACAACCGCGCACAGCGGAATTGGTAGAAGAATAGGATCCAGGAGGGCCATCGGACTAATGAACTTGGTGAAGTTCCTAACTGAGCATTTGAGAATATAGCTTAGGAGCTTTGTGATTCCAGCGCATGAGTAATGGAGATGGCTCTCCTCCCGCGCGGCCCTCCCCTCCCCACCAACCCCATGCCGGTGACCGTCCAGGGCCCGACGGCCACCCCAACCCTACCTTCCCCCCTCCCCTAGCAAGCGTCGCGCTCCCCCTCCCCCTCTCTTCTGTCTACCTGCTCTTCATCCCATCTGCCTCACCGATGACTCGTGCTTCCTACCTCAACAACCTGGTTGGTCGGCCAGTGTCTCCTGAGCAAGCTCCGTTCCCGCCTAAGATGAAGGCTGCTCCCCACCCTGCTCTGGCCTCAGAAGTTAGGTTCTGCACCTTCAATTGACCGTGGGCTGACACGAACGGGTGGCAAAAGGTTGAGAGCCGGTGAGCACACCGCTGACACTTTCCCTAGGCCCGCCCTCTACGTCGTGTAGTCCCAGGCAACCTCCACGGGAAGTGCTTCGATTGTTTCTCCTCCTTGCACCACACTGCCATGTGTTGCCGCCCTACGCACTGCTTCCGTTGCTTCGAGCTCGGGCACCAGTTCTCTATGTGCCCGCGTCAGCTCACAATGTCGAAGCCGCCACAGGGAGGCATTGAGTGTCGCATGGTCTAGCACCCTGCCTCTGCGCCGACTAGTGCCCCCACCCTTCACATCGGATGCTGCCTCCCCTCTCCCTACAGGGGATGCTGGTGTGCGCTGGGCGCCTTCCCATCGACGCTCTAGTCGCAGGCGGCGGGGTGATGCTGTGGGTTCCTTGCCTTCTGGGACTGATGCGCTCACAGGGGTCCCTCTCCCTCCGGCAGTGGCACCCCTGCTTAGCTTACCGAGGCCGCTGTGCGTCATTGACTGCTCGTTGTCCATTGATCGGGCGGAGGCGGACCTCAGTCGTGCTCTGTTCATCACAGTTGACGTCGGTCGGCCGGTCATCATCGCTCAGCAGATTGTGGATGAGGTCGCGAGGAATTTTGGCATCGACGTTCATTCTATGGCGATCATTATAACATCCCATGTTATGTTTTTCCTAATCACCTTCATTAAGGTTGTAATCGGGAATCAAATTAATTTAGTAATCCGATTCTATGTAGCCAATGTAAAAAAATTCAAATCTAATTCTCGAAGCAAGTTAAGAAATTCTCAAATTTTGGAACTCCAAATTCTTTTCATGAGTTGAGGTATCATCCAAGTGCAATCAAGAGCTCCCTGTTCAAATTTCATCAATTTTTAAGGTCCCAATCAAATTTTATTCAAATTCAACACCTAGAACCTTCTCTGATTTTTTATTCAAATTCCATCATGAATCTTGAAAAGTTCCAATAAGGAAAGGTTTTTATTATTTATTTTCCTACAAATCCATATTTTATTTGAATTTTTTTAAGCACAAAAGGGTCATCTTTTAATCAAATCAAGTCAGGGCAATTTGAAAGTATTTTGATTAAATCAAAAAAAGTTATTATTCCTTCCGGGCTTGTCCAACAGCCGACCAACATGCGCGGCCCACGCGGCATCCTCCCTCTTTCCCTCACCCGACCCCCCTGCTCTGTGTAGCGCTCGCCCAGGCCCCTCTGCCACGCCGCGTGGAGCAGTCACCTCGAGCCCCTCCCTGGTCACCATGCTCCCCCCCCATTTGCACAGCAGATCGGGTCGTGCGCACCTTCTTCGCTTGGCTCGCTCATCCGTCATGACCGCTTCACCGAAGCTGCCACTGAACATGTCCACCTCCTCCTCGTCATGTCGGAGCACGCGAAGCCACCTCCTCTAACAGTCATCCGAGCTGCCAACTCCGTTCAACGTCCGAGCTGCCGGTGGAGCTGCAAATGCTCCATCCTTGTCCACGCCTGAGTGCTGCCGGCTGCCACTGCACCGCGCCGGTGAGGCCCCCTTGCTCTCCCTCTCCCAACGCCAGCGTGTGGCCTGCTCTCCGTGCTAACCCCGGCCATGGTCCTTCGCCAGTGTCCATTGGAGAAGAGAACATAAGCTAATCTATTCTACACTTGTCTATTCATGAATTTTGAAAATTCATATCAAATAAACTACAACTCCTAAATTTATGGATTTAATTTTGTTCGAATCCCCTCGTCTAGAACTACATATTTTATGTAGTCAACTTTCCTTAATTCCCGTTCTTCTGGTATACAAAATTCAAAGAATTAAAACAAGGATATGTTCATATCTGCATCTCTATGCATGCTAAATTCATGAAACTTGACATGAAAGCTCCCAATATCATCGCTCGCATTCTCACCAAGTGGACTATTCAATTGCTGCATATTTTATAAGTTATTCCATTTCTTAGCCCTGTAATAATTGAATTTTTCTAATTTATTCCTGCATTTGGTAGGACCAAATTTTGGGCATGTTTATCCTCATGGCATCCTTAAGATCCATAAAAATCCCAAGAAATTTTTACCTTCAATAACCTTGTCAAATCTGTTCTTTTTTATAATGATATATTATATAGCTTTAAAGTAATCAAAATAATGGTTAATTTATATAAAAATTATCCATACATGTAAAAACCAGAAACAAGGCATGCATGTTCTTCTTCTGTCCAACAGATCAAATAAAATAGTTCAACACTTTTCACCGTACCAATTTACAGTTGTTATTTAATAGCTAAATTACAATCTTTAATTCATTCGAAATTATTCCTTCTTACAAAAATATCCATTTTTGGTTTAGTGGTTCCTATCGACTTTCTAAACCTGCATAAAATAAGAATCCCTCAAAAACTTTATAAATCTCATGTTATTAATTTTCTTGTGCTTAGCTAAAATGGTAATAAATAAAAAAGTCTATATGTACTTAGTAAAATGTCTCTTTTTGCATAATCATGCTATGCTAAGTTTGTCTTGCATTATTTTTGCACTTGCATACATATTACATTGCATTGTATCACTCTTGGCTCATATATGCTCGTATACGCTAGATCATGCGGAGCAAGAACTCAAGGAGCCAACGTAGCAAGCTCAAGTTGAAGAGTTTAGTAACCTAATTTGGATCAAGGCAAGCCCCGGTGCATTTAATCATGGTCCTTGTCTTTTAGTTTAAATCTTGATTTATGTTTTAATTGATTGTGCATTAAGTTGATAGGAGTTGTATGACACCGTAGTTGCACTAGGATTGACCTTCCGGTTTATCCTTGATAACCCTATTATCTTGGTGGTTACCATTAGCACATGCTATGCTTAGATGATATCTTACAGTAGAAGTCGAGTGGAGGCTCCCACTCATGAGATTTAGTGTTTGTTTCATCTCTAGTTCAATTGGTAATTGTTGGATTGATAACCTGAGACCGAGTGGGGACCTTAGGTGGAAAGCAGAGGATCATCAATTGAGAAGGTCAGAGAGTGTGATGTGTCAAGCCGGCACCTCCAAGGTTGTAGCCCCCGCCCGTGTCGGTTAAAGACCGATGGATTGACCCCCGCGAGTAAGTATTGAATGTACTGATTGCATGCCGGTGATATGTGCCCAATAAGCCTAGTAGTCGGCCATCAACAGAAGGTGGGTTTTGCCCCCACTGCTTCATTGGTTGGCTTGAGAGAGAAACTGGGTATGGACCTATGAATTGATCAGCCGTCATGCTGTGGATTATGTCAGGAGCCCTTTTTCTCGGGAGCAGTGGCCCTGCTCAACTCTGTTGATGATTACGTGAAAGGTTTCTATGCGTTAACCACGTGAGATACGTATGGTCTATGACCATACACGGACTGAGTGTGGGATGCGTGTGGCGTGTTGATCGGGTTTCCCCTGCAGGGTGTACATCGATTTGAATCACCATGACTCTCGGATATGAGTATCTGCTTGTTCGTAGTAGTCTTCACGTAGCTACTTATTTGCATAATGTTTATTAATAAATTAATGACTTGCTTTACTATTAATTACTTGTATTGCTGCTCTTGTTTGACTTAGTTCAGGTTTACCTTGTTAAAGCTTAATTAACTTAGCTTATATGTTAAATTTTAATCTATCTAGACTAGGTGTTAAAACTTGAAACTAAGGATCTACTCTTAGTGTGGGTCTGACATAGTATAGAGTTTATCTCATGAAGCCTTGCATACTAGGAGTCGACTATTTATGGTCACGTTGATGGGCCAGTCTTGCTGAGCTTTGGTTGCTCCGGCTTTGCCTTGATATTATTTTGCAGGTGTGTTCTCTCCCTCCCTCCCGATGTGAGCCATTTTTGAGGTCGGCATCTCTAGGGCAAGGTGCCGTTCTCGATCATCGAGTGTTTTTGTTTCCATAAATGTATTTTATTCTTAATCTTCTGCTCAAAATTGTGTAATCAAATTCAAAACTCAAATTGTAATAAAGATTAACTTTCAGAGCATTTCATATATTTAATTGTTCTATGTGATGTATTATGCGTTATTACTTCGGTAGTGATACCCTGTAATGATCCTAGTTAGGACTGATCATCGTTGCTTAAGGGTGGGACGTCACAATCATGAATGCAGTCGTGGAAGACTTCCTCCTCACCCTGCTAGATCGCAGAGCAACGGATCGGGTGCTCAACGAAGGGAGGCTTCTCTATGGTCTAGGTTTCACTGTCCTATGCAGACGGTGGTCCAGGCTCACCCATGCCAAGGGAGTTGTGCTCTAGACCCTCGTCGAAGTGGAGCTTTGAGGCATACCGACGCATGCCTGGGAGCTGTCCACGATGCAACAGCTTCTCGATAGTTCGTGTTGGGTCTAGTTTGTGCATCCAGACACGACGGCAAAGCAGGACCTTTCTTCCTTCCATGTCTCGGCGTGGTGTAGGTGGCCAGAGTCCATCCCTCCCTCCATCACCCTCATCATCCCCGAGTCACTGCCAACTGTGTTAGAGGAGCCGCCAGTGAAGCGCGGACTCGTCTACCTAGTCGACCTGGTGCTCCGTCGGTCTGGCACGGTGGGTGATCCTCCATCACTGCCGTCGTGTGGACCGGACTCTGTTCGGCTCCGTCATCGCCGCTAGCGTCGTTCTTGTTCATCACCACCTTCGTCAGCTGGCCCAGCGCCTGAATCGCTAGAGCATACCCAACGAGCACCGGCGCATTCAAGGCTTGGAGCCGTTGGCCCTCGCACGGAGTGTGAGGCACCGAATGCCTCTACTATGTCTGTCCGAAAGGGGGACTCGGCTCACAATGACGTGACATCCATTGGAAACTGCAACACCTTTCCCCAATTTCTCGCCACGCACGCCTGCAAAGGTGGATCTCCCGCCCTCTCCTGGTGTCGGGCCAGCAGCGACAGCTTCGTCTCCTCTGCACGTCTCGCCTGTCTACGGCTCACCTGGGCCGCTGTCAGGCCTAGATGTTGAGGGCATGCCTTGTCAAGCTTCTCCACTGGGCGGCCTGGAATAGGGGGGCGGTGCCAGCAGCCTGGGTCTGTTTCCCCTCAAACTCAGCTTCATTCCCTGCCCAGCTCTTGCGCCAATGAGGTGAGCTCCCCTGTTCTAGCGCAGCCCCCCTGCTTCAGCAAGCTTATCCTTTGGGTGATGCACCTCTCCCTGAAGGGTGCCTGGCCATGCTGAGCCCTCCCCCCCCCCCAATGAGAACCTCCCCTGGACACAGGGCTCTTGCCACCCCTCTCTAAGTCCACACAAGACGGCGTGCCACCTGTCGAGTGGTGGCCCCACCCCCAACAGCATCGCCCACCCCTTTGACTCCTCAACACAGCTTCTTCGCAAGGATTACCAAGGCAGACAACACCCTACTTCCACTGTCGAAGATTGGCAAGAGATAGAAGAAAAACCCACCTCCTGGCTCTCCGGTGCGTGGAAGCTGAAGGATTGCTAGTCTTGAAGCAGAGCGAGCCCCCACTGTCTAGATCTGAGCCAAAAAGGTGGGCATGCGCTCGCTTGGGATCAGAGGGGAACAAGAGCGCCTTTAGCAGGAGGATATTGATGAGTACGCCAAGCTCTTCAAGCAGCTGCTGTCAGAGGCTCATGTTCGTGCCCTAGCGACCTTATTTGGCTGGTCCCTTCTGGACCCTCTGCTAGCTAATGAGTTGGGCTGTTGCCCAGTCTAGCAAGTTGTACCCTGGTCAAACCTCCCCATTTGTCATATGAATCCTTCCCATATTTTAATTTGGAACGTGTGCGGGCTCAACTCAGTGGTACACCAAGATTTTATCTGGATGCTTGTGAATGCAACAAAAGCAGACGTCATGTGTCTGTAGGATATTATGATGGCTGTCATCTCACGACAGCTTATTTTGTCCATGTTGGGGTCGGATTTTGACAGCAACTACATCTTCATTCCTTCTGTTGGAGTTAGCAGAGGGGTACTCATTGTGTGGAGGGCAAAGCTTGGATCAGCTGGGGCTCTAGATTGGATGCCTACTGTGCTTCACTTTAGTTTTGCCCAACTAATGGAGAAGCTTGGTGGCTGACCTGTGTGTATGGTCCACAAGGCACAGAGGAGAAGATTAACTTCCTGCAAGAACTCAGAGATGTGAGGGCAGGTTGTTTGGGACCGTGGTTGCTAGCTAGGGACTTCAATATGATCTACAAGGATGAGGACAAAAAATAACTCCAATCTTAATTGGGCTATGATGGGTCACTTCAGAAGGTTCATTGATGATGTGGCAGTGAAAGAGATCCTGCTTGTTGTCCACAAATTCACTTGGACCAGCTCCACGTCCAGCAGTTCACCCACCCTAGTCAAGCTGGACAGAGTGTTTTGTTCTGTGGATTGGGAGGAGTGCTTCCCCAAGTGTTTGCTGCAGTCCACTGCCCCTTTTGACTCTGATCACTACACTATCACCCTCTCATCCTAGGCCTCGATGACGTTCATCCCGGGAAGAGGAGATTCCACTTTGAGTCATTCTGGCCTAAGTTCAAAGTTTTTTCAGAGGCTGTCCAGCAAGCCTGGGCCTCAATTCTAGCAAAATTGTGCCCTCTTGAAACACTCTCCCTCAAGTTTAAAGCAACGACACATGGACTTCAGAGTTGGAGTGATAAGAGAGTGGGTCACCTAAACTCACAGTTTGAATGGGCAAAGGAGATACTGCACTAGTTGGAGTTGGCTCAAGATAGCAGGCCATTGTCACCCCTTGAGCTATGGCTGCGCAACAGCTTAACGAAGCGGTAACTCGCCTTGGGTTCTCTCCTACGCACAATCACTCGCCTTAGGTCAAGGATTGAGTGGCCAAGGGAGGGGATGCCAATACACGCCTCTTCCATCTTCATGCAAGGCATCGTAATCAGAAAAACTTCATTGCCAAGTTGGAAGCCGAGGGGCAGGTAGCTACAAGTCACGAGGACAAAGCAAATGTGCTGCTGGAATTCTACCAAAGCCTGATTGGTTTAGAAGAGCAGTGGGATCAAACAATCAATCTTGAAGCATTAGGAGTCCAGCAACATGACCTCCATTTGCTTGACAGCCCAATCTCTGAAGATGAGGTTTGGAACACCATCAAACAGCTGCCACCTACAAAGCACCCGGTCCGGATGGGTTCACGGGGCGGTTTTACAAGAGCTGCTGGCAGATTATAAAAGAAGACATCATGGCTGCAATTTCAGCCGTCTGGAGGAGGGATTTCAGAAATTTTAGACTTCTTAACTCAATCTTCATTACACTGATTCCTAAGAAAGAGGGTGCATCACGGGTCAGCGACTTCCATCCCATTAGCCTCATCCATAGCTTCGCTAAACTTGTCATGAAAAATCCTTGCAAATAGGTTGGCTGATAGATTGGACAACATGGTGTCAAGTAATCAAAGTGCCTTCATTAAGGGGAGATTCATACAAGATAATTTCATGCTAGTGCAGCAAACGACAAAATTTCTGCACTCCCAGAAGCAGCCCAGAATAATGCTAAAACTGGACATAACGAAGGGCTTCAATTTGGTGTCATGAACCTTTCTTATGGAGGTCTTGGAGAAGCTTGGATTTGGGAGGATCTAAAGAGACATGCTGAGTGGTTTGTTAGCTACCTCCACCACACAAATCCTGCTAAATGGATGTACTAAACCTCCTCATGCTATTCATATTGGTCATGGATGTACTAAACCTCCTCGTAACAAGAGCTACGGAGGCCAGGCCAGACTGCTTCAACCCCTCTCTTACCGGCCCTTCAAACACTGGCTGTCCCTCTATACGGATGATGTGGTACTCTTCCTCCGACCTACAACTTGTGACATCAACACTACCACAACCATTTTGTGGCTGTTCAGAAAAGCTTCGTTGCTGCATACCAATATGACCAAGAGCAGTGTCACTCCCATCTAATGTTCAACATCAGATCTTGAGGCTTTTCAAGAGCAGCTTCCTTGCCGAGTTGAGAACTTCCCAGTCAAGTACCTTGGGTTGCTCCTGTCTATAAAGAAGCTCACCAAGCCGCAGCTCCAACCGCTCATAGATTGGCTGGCTAAACTTCTACCGGGATGAAAAGCAGATTTGATGACTAGAGCAGGTCGTGCCATCCAAGTTCAATTTGTGCTCACTGCCACCATTATCTACAATGTTATGGCCCTTGACTTACCGCATTGGGCACATAAGGCCATCAACAAAATACGACAGGCGTATATGTGGAGAGGAAGAAAAGAGGCAAAATGTGGCCATTGTTTAGTTTCGTGGCAAGTTGTGACCCACCCAAAGGAATTGGGTGGATTGGGCATCGCTGACCTCAAGACATTGGGATGGGCCCTAAGAGTTCGGTGGTTGTGGCTTCAAAAAAACTCAACCGGACAAGCCTTGGGCGCTCCTACCAATTATCTCTTTTGGAATGACCCATGGCTGTCTGGGTAGCGGATTGAGGAACTTGCCCTGACAATTTTTAAGATGGTGCCAAAAGGAATTGCTAACAGCAGATCTATTCAAGATGCCTTATTTGAATCAAGATGGATCCGCGATATTCATGGAGAAGTCACGGTGCTAGTGTTGATTGAATTCATTATTTTAGGCACTCCCCCACAACAAGATGTGATTGATACACATGTCTGGCGATGGTCTAGTTCAGGTAAACACATAGGAAAATCAGCCTATGATGCCCTGTGGTAGGGTTCCATCCGTTTCGGTCCATGGAGGAGGATATGGAAAACCTGGGCACCCAAAAATGATGGTTCTTCCTTTGGATGGCAGCCCATGACCGATGTTGGACAGCAGATAGACTAGCACGAAGGAATTTGCCTCACCCAGATCGTTGTCTCTTGTGTGACCAAGAAGAGGAAACAATCAACCATCTCCTCTCTTCTTGCGTCTTCACCCGACAGTTCTAGTTTCTCCTCCTAAGGCAATTTGGGTTGGGTGCCTTAGCACCGTAGCCTTCAGAAATCAGCTTTAAGGACTGGTGGTGTTACGCCTCTCCTTTGGTGGACAACCCTCTCAGGAAGGGATTCAACTCCCTCATCATCTTGCGAGTTTGGATGTTATGGCAGCACTGTAACGATTGTGTGTTCAACGGCACCTCACCACGCCTCTCTACGACTTTAACTCTGGCAGGAGATGACATTAGAAGCTGGAGCATGGCTAGCGCCAAGGGCATCGCTCTGCTGACTGGTACTGGAGGTGATGTTGAGTCCTAGATGGGTCGGGGTCGCTGATTGTATTAGTGTAAATGTGCAAATGTACTAAGGAAAACTTGTCATCCTTGTTGTATTATTTCTTTTTTCTATTAATGAAATGGCACACAGTTCTTCTACATGTTTGAGAAAAAAAATTTGAAAGGGAAAAGGAAAAGAAAGAGGTCAAAGGCTCAAGATCAAAGTTTTTATATTTTGTTTGAGTCATAGGAAGGTCGTATTATCTAGAGGGACACATCAAAAAAGTTTGGTGAAAGACTGAGGTGCTTAATCTTCCACAAATGTCTTTTTCAGAGTTCACCGGACTTGTCCGGTGAATCCACCGGCTTCCAGAACGCTAGGACCGGACCCCAAAGGTAGATACCGAACTTGTCTAGTGGATCGGACTTGTCCGGTCTGTGGCCGGCTTCCAGAGAGCTCTGATCGGCTTCCAGAGAGCCCCATCGGACTTGTCTGGTGGTGGTACCAGACTAGTCCGATGGACCAGACAAGTCCATCCTTAGACCGGCTTCCAGAAACCTTATGCCGGCTTCCAGAAGAGCTCCGTCGGACTTGTCTGGTGAAAGCTCCCCCAACAGCTCTTTTGAGGTGGGGACTATAAATAGTCCCCCACCTACCCCCTAGAGATGTTGCCCACTCAGAAAATCAAAAGCACCCCTTTGAGATTCAAAGCTTGAGCTCCCCCCCTCTCTCTGTAAGATCCAACTCTTGATTCTTATTCTTAAGAGAAGATTTGAGCTCCCTTGAGTGAGCCACCGATTCAAGCAAGAGCACCTCACCCTCTCCCTCGACGACCTCGTTGTATTTGTTACTCTTGGGGATTCAATCCCCTAGACGGCTAGCTGTCACCCGGGAGCTCCCAAGGATTGTGGTTGAGTTTTGGAAAGTTTGTATTGTCCTCCTCTTTGTGAGGATTTATAGTGAGAACCGAGTTGGCCTTAGTGGCAACTCAAGAGGATTAGGGTTGAAAGAGATCTGGCTCTTTGTTAGCTCCTCAACGGAGATGTAGGCAACCTTTGTGGTTAGCTGAACTTCGGGAAGAAATCTTGTCTCTTGTCATTTATATTCCGCTACATATTTGTGTTCTTCATGTTCTTGAGTTCTTAACCTAGGGTTTTGCATTTTCTCTCTATTTTAGCTCGTAATCAATTTATTGTTATCATCCATATTGTTAGAATAGCTTATGCCAGGTTGTGGTAGAGCTCACTTAAGCTAGAATCCATATCTAGTCAGCCAATCTACTTTTAAAGTGCAAGAAAATCCTGTTTACCGGACAAGTCCGGTGACTAAAGTTTCTAATTGTTTAAATTAAGTGTTTTTCGGGTCCATTGCCTATTCACACCCCTCTCTCTAAGCAACTTTTAGAGCCACAACCGCAGAGACCATAGGGTCGAAATCTTCATCAAGGCCCGCCAGAATGTAAGACATGAACTCTTCATCGCCAAGAGGATGTCCGGTCGTGGCCAACTCATCAACATATCCACGCATCTTGGTGTAGTATTCTGCAACAGATTGAGATCCTTCCCGGAACGTAGCATGCGCCATACGCGTCTGCACAGAACGTGCGCGTGTGCGCAAATCATACATGCTAGCCAAAGTACTCCATACCTCGGCAGAAGTTGTCATGGTGGCCACCCCAGTTAGAACTTCATGGGTGAGGCTTGAGAGCAGGTAACCTAGGACAGACTGATCTCGGGCAATTCATTGCGCATACGCTGGATTGCATTCTTCAACGTCGGTGCCAGCGACAGTCTTCTTCACTGTCTTTGGTGGCTTCTTCTCAGAGCCATCCAGAAAACCCTCGAGCTGAGTGGCCCGAATTGCAGGCATGATCTGAGCATGTCATAGGAGGTAATTGGCTTTGTGGAGTTTCTTCATGATTGGTATGGCGAAGGAGGGGATAGTGGTGGAAGACGACAAGCTGCTTGAACCTTGGGTCGCCATGTTGGATGGAAGACGACAAGCTGCTTGAACCTTGGGTCGCCATGTTGGATGAAGAATGACCGGCTCTGTTACCATGTCAAACAAATGACCGAAGGGTTTTCACCACCGAATCTGGTGGCTCCTGTACATGTTAATATAGCGCTGGTAGTGCAGGGAGGATTCTGTTACATGCAGGACCAATCTCCAACCGAGTTTGTTAGCTACTTACATGCATATCTAATCTACAAAACTCGGTTGGTTGCATGGTCACGATTCTATCTTAACACCGAAGCATTGTGTCTAACAATCTTAGCACGAGGCATTTTTTGCAGTCGGAGTCAAAGGCCTCACGAGTAGCATCACATCAGACATGACGACAGTATCAACCCAACACAGCACCAAAATTTGACTCGAGCTCCATACCTTGAAGTTTCAACGGCTACACAATCGTCGAATAATCACCGGGCCGTTATAAGAAGCTCGGCGAAACACTAGTAAAATCCAAAATCTGGTATTCCCTCTTCCCCGAGTCACCATCTGCGAATTAGCATCAGCACGGTTCTTGCTTTTCCGATGAGAGAACCTTCCGTGCAGCCTCAAGACTTGCGTGAGCGCGTAACTAATTTAACCTGTTGACCAAGGCGCCGTTTGACTTTGAATCGTCAAGTATTCATCCGTGCAGTACTAGTAGAGCAGCAGTTTTACAGCACCTGGAAATTCGGAAGGCGTGGTCAACTCCGCGTGGCATCCTCGCAGTCCGGAGGATAAAAGGCTCATGCGAGGGCAGGACGAGGCCGTGCACTTGCAGTTGCAGAGCTCAAAAGAAACAGTCAATTCCGGCAGCTGAGATCGATCCTTTGAATCGGATGGCGGGCGGGAGCAACTTTCGGGGCTGGATGTGGAAGCGGATGATGCCGAGGAAGAAGACCGGGAGCGGAAGCGGCGGTGGCAACAGTGAGGCGTCGCCGTTGGCGTCCTCGGCGCTGCGGTGGAAGAAGCCGCGCGGGAACGTGCTGGCGGCGCTGCTCCGGCGGGTGTCGTACCACCTGCTGTGGCTGGTGGAGTCCGTCGTGGTGGTGGCACGGCTCCTCGTCTTCTTCGTGCGCTTCGGATTCAAGCTCTGACCGAGTCAACAACCAAGCGCGCCGTGCTGAGAGGGATTCCCTGGGCTCTCCCAGATGATTCGTTGATTTTTTTTCTTTATCTGTTCTCGTTCTTCGCCACTTCTGAATCGGTGTGGCTTTCGATTTCCGCCACGGCAAGCTGTAAATACCTGCCTTTTCATTTTTGAAGAACGTAGTACGTGTAATTCTCCGGTTGTCTTCACTGTTCTTTGAGGTATTGTCAAACGAGAATACCGTTGACTCAGAGTCCCACGTCAGAATGCCCTAGCCATGACATTGCTCTCTCCCTCTCCTCTCTGGTTTGTGATTTGGTACCGCCCTTCTTTAACACAAGAGTGAATCTTATGCTAACCCGGAAGCTAGACACCATGCTAGGAGTAGGCACTAGCCATCTGCAACCGGCGCTTAGCCGTAAGCTCGCCGGGGAATGACGTGGAGTGGAGCCGAAGATCACGTCTCATGTCGTGCCCCCAAAGGCTGCGCCCTGCTCGCCACTCGCCCATGGGAGGACGACTGCTCTGCCGCCAAGGACTTTGAAGCTCCCTAACCACAGTGACATGACGGCTGCAAGCCTGCATTATATTCCCTACCATTCGTGGTGAGAATCTTTGATCTTCCAAGGCACCGCACCTGATCCAATGGCCCGGAAATGTTACGTGCCGCCTACCTTCTTGTTCCGAACCCAATGCAGACCTCTATAAGTACTGAACCTGCCCATCTTCAGGCAGCTCAAACTCTTCCGTCTCGTCGTCGTCGCAACCGTCTCGTTCTTCCCAGAGCGGCCGAGCGGGTGAGTGTTCTGCACTTGCAATTGTCTCCTCTTCATGCTCTCCGTGTCCACCACAACCATGCTTACAGCCGCGGACAATGACGGGCTGATCCGTGTCCCGCTAAAGAAGAGGCCGATAATGGAAAGCGTATACGGTGACCTAATGCCAGAGAGAGCGGTGGACGGCCAAGCTGCAGCAGGAATAGGGCCGATCCTGTGAGGGACGCCATTGATCAAGCTCGCGCACAGCAACGAAGAATTTTCATGGAAGCTGCTGCCATGGAACAGAGGCGCCAATACTACTGGAGTTATAGCAGGGGCATGGAAAATAGCAGCTTATCAGATTACAATCAGGACGACATTGTCGCGCTGAAGAACTTCATGAACGCGCAGTACTTCGGTCAGATTGGAGTCGGCTGCCCACCGCAGAATTTCACGGTGGTCTTTGACACTGGGAGCTCAAACCTTTGGGTTCCTCCTGCCAAGTGCATATTTTCGGTAGGAAACACTGTTGTTGTTTTTATTTGTTATTTTGGAAGGTGTTCAATTTTACATGCTTAGGTTGTTACTGCTTGTGGTTGCTCTGGGACAGCTTTCATGTTTCTTCCATCCCAAGTATGAATCAAGACGTTCCACCACCTACAAAGAGAACGGTATCGTCTGAAACAAGATCTTTGTGGTTTGGAAATAAGGATGTGATGGTTGATGGTCCGAGAACTCATTTTTGTTTCCATGTTCAGGAACACCTGCTTCTATACACTACGGCACAGGAGCAATTGCTGGTTTTTACAGTGAAGATCAGGTCACAGTTGATAATTTAGTAGTTAAAAATCAGGTGCTTCATTTGCTATTTTGGTAAAAAAAACTTTATTGACCTGAGAAGCAACAAAACTAATTTGATTGAACTCAACTGTGTCACCCAGGAAGGAATTCATCGAAGAAATTTGATGGCATCCTAGGACTTGGATTTAAAGAAATCTCAGTTGAAGGTTCAACTCCAGTCTGGTACAGAAGCTTTCATTGTTGGTTTTATTCTTGAGATTATAACTGATACTGCCACTTCATTTTCTTTACTATTTACTAGTTTATAACCCGTGATACTGTAAAATTTTAAAATATCCTTTTTATGTGAATTCAGATAAGCTGTTCGAGAAACGAAAGATGGTCGGTTAGTTCGTCATCGTGAGTATCATTGTGTGGAGGGACGATGAGTGTAGAAAAACGGTGAAAGAAAATGACGACGGCGGGTGAAGTTTCGATGGTGCGGTGCTCTGGCTAGGAAAGAGGCAAAATAGAGACATGATTGAGTGGTGGAGAGATTGACCAATATTAAAATGATTTTTGTATAGCAATGAAGGGTGGGAGTTGGACGGTCCGAGTAGGGTGGTCTATGACGGTGGTGCGGATTCAATACTTCAGTTTCGGTTTGAGAGGGGAGGCGACAGGATGAAATAGAGGAAGCGAGCTCGTTTTGGCTCAATGAGAAGGAAGCGTGACACGACACGACGGTGTTGTGACGTTGACTGGAGGAGAGGTGGCACCGAAAAGGAAAAAAGAGGAGATGAAGCCAATTGGGTCGACGGGTCAAAAAATAATGTTGAATTAATTATTTTAAAAAAAACATATGTAACTGAGATCTAATTTTATTCATCTCATCGATTAGAACACAATAGTGAAAATAAAAATTTAAATGAATATCATATGAGTGAGATAAATAATTTTAAAATTTTATTAATATGTGAAATAATGTGGCAGATGATATTGAATGAATGCTGACGTGATATGATCTGATTGGATATTAATGTAGATATCTTAAATGCTAATTTTTAATAGATCTTTTATATATAATTAGAGTAGAATAGTGTAATTTTTATCAGGTTGACCTTATTATGTTGCTCCATACGTCACTCCTTCCACCGTGTTCCACCGCGGAGACGACGGCGCTGCGCTTCTCTCTCCACGAGCTCCTCTCCCGCACGAGTCCTCCAGCCGCTCCACGCGCACCTCATCGTGTCCGACCGCCTCATCTTCCCCGCCACGCTCACCTCCCTCGTCTCCAGTGGCGGAGGTACGAGGGCTAGCAGGGGCCATAGCCCCTCTATACTCAAAAGGTTTATACTAATTATTATAACTATTTTACTGTTCAGTACTATAGCACTTATGTTTAACCCCCTGTCCTTAATGAACTGTCAACATTGCTCGTCTCCCTCTACGCGCGGGGCCCGTAGGCGCTGCACCCTTCCATCCCGCTTCTCCTGCCGCCCACCGCCCTGCTGCCCTACTTCAACGCCGCACTGTCCCTGCCCCACGACCTCGCACTCCGGATCTTCCAGAGCCTCTGCCTCGCCCACTCCCCCGACGCCTTCTCCCTCCCTTCGCTCCTCACATTGTCTCCGTCCCCGACGCACCTGCTCGCGCTCCACGCCCTCGCGACCCGCTGCGGCCTCGCGCACGATCTCTTCTGCGCCAGCGCCATGCTCCGCGCGATCCTCAGGTTCGGCCTCGCCGAACAGACACACCGCCTGTTCGACGAATTGACCGAGCGGGACATCGTCGTGTGGAACTCCATGGTCAATGGGCTTTCCAAGCTCGGGTGCTTTGACCGGGCCTTGGAGTGCTTCCGGGAGATGAGGGAGGAGGGCACGGTGCAGATGAGCAGCTTCACTGTCACCGGGATCCTGTCGATCTGTACCGCAACAGCAGATTTTGCGCGTGGGGCTGCAATCCATGGGCTGCTGGTGAAGTCAGGATTCGAC
>VSTD030000381.1:0-16530 GCA_008808055.3 Sporobolus alterniflorus | reverse complement strand
TGTTGGGTCCAACCTCCTTATGGGCTGATCTGCCTGCCTGATCTTTGATATTCAGTGGCCCCCTAGTTCGGGTGAAAATTGAGGTGTTGTCACTATACCCTGAGCACGTCATCGAACCTGGCGAACTTCGGTTCCCGATCGGGCTACTGGTGGACTAGAAATCACCGATAGGATGCCTCCATTCAAACCAAGCTGATCAGCTATCTTTGACAGAATAGTTGCTTCATCTTCATGTGTGGCTTCCTTCTTCACTGATGTCGTAGGGTTGGTAATGTGTTCAACATGAAAAGATCACCCTATGGCTTCAATTTTTATCTTCTACGCGTTAAAATTTCTTTGGTGGATAACTAGACTTCCTTCAATTGAAAAAATGGGAGGGTATCTCGACACAATGCATAGGCTTAGGGTCGAAGGTTAAAGTAACATTGAAACCTTAGATAGATTAGCCCTAATGACCTAATTATGAGAGCTAAATCCAAAAGACAGAGATCAAGTTACTATACATAGCATATGATCAAGAAAAAGGTTATAAACTATATTGCCATGATGGTGGAGGGAAAGATATGAAGGGGTGATCTAAGTTTAGAAAGACACTTTGGATTGTTCATAGCAAAACTCATGACATGACCAAAGAGGGAACACCATAATTACTTAAGGTCCCAACTAATCAATGCGAAAAGATGGCCAAAAACATCATCATGGACAAGGGTTGGCAATATTTTTGTCATGATGAGATGGATCAGATGTCATGATGAGATGGATCAGAAACAAATTGGGTTCAAATCTCACCATTTTTGGAGCTCTAAGGAATTAATTATGAATTGTCCTTTAATTAACAAGGTTTACTAATTAATCCATAGATAATAACTAAATAAAATCATTTAATAATTTTATTTCATATATTATGTTTGAATTCAAATAGCAAAATTGATTGCATTTTTAGTTTGGATTTATTTGAATTACCACAAATTTCAGAAGGTTTAAACATTATTTGTATAATTCAAATTAATCCGAAAGGAAAATGACAAGGTGTACTATTCACTTTGGGCTGAAACTGGCCAGCCAAATCCCAGCTGGGCTTGCAGCCCAAGGGCGTAACAGAGGAGCACCTATGGTGGCTTGGGGTGGTGGTGGCCGGTGGATTTCGGCCAGTTGACACTAGAATACAGTGGGGAAAGGGGTCCTACAGCATGGCAGTGACTCGATGAACTGGCTTGAGGGGTTTGGGGTGGAAGGGGCTCACCGGGAAGGCCCTCCACGGCGGTGGTGGCTCTGCGGAGGAGCTCGTCGTGGGTGGTGCGGACAAGAGGCAGGGGAAGGCAACGAAGGGGTCACTGAGGTGCATGGGGCCGGGTTCATGCTCGGGGAAGTGACTGCGGGGTCGGAGATGGCCGGAAGTGGGCTGTCCGCATGGGGTGCTCGAAGAGGTGCACGGCGGCCGGCCTTGGCTCGCTCCGGGGTGGCACTTGGGTTTGACATTAAGCCGGAGGCTCGGGGGACATCTGGCTTGGCTCAACTGGCGGTGTATAGGCGGAGCCAACGGCTCGGCGAGCTTGTGGACGTGGAGCAAATGATGCAGCAGAGAGCAGAGAGAGCGTGCCATGGAGCGGGGCGATGAAGATGAGCGAGGAGGGAGGAAAAGAATTGTGCCTTCGCGAGACGGCTAGGAGAAAGATAAAGGAGGCTTTGCCTTGACTTGGCACAGCAATGGATAAGGACGGCGTGGCGGCGCACGTAGGCGGGGGTGAAACCGTGGGCGGCAGCTGCTTCGGTCAGGCTGGGACGAGGTGCGGTCAGCTTCAGCGCCCGACGTGCGCGCACGGAGGCATTAGGCTGGTGGGCCAGGTGGACTGGGACTGTTGCTGTGGGCTGAGCCCATCAAACAGTAAAGTCTTTTCATTAATATTTCAAAGTTTCTTCAATATTCAAACTGATCAAAACTTGTAAAATACAAAAAGGGTCCTTCTAGGGCTTCAATTTTTTTCCAAACTTTGCATGATGGAAGATAAATCCAAAAGGAACTAATTTCCTTTTGGAAAGAAGTTCAAATTCCATACAAAATTTGAATTAACAATTCAGGAAGCCAAACAAAGTTGAATTTGGTTTGAATTTTAAAGGGGTTCAAACCTTTGAGGAAAAAATTCCACAAAATTCACTAAAATTCTTTCTCAACATGATCCATAATACTGTGAATTCAGATTGACTCACTTGTATTAAAAAAATTTGAAGTTCCTTTACAAGTGGAAATTAGGACTAAAAAAGAAATCCAAAAGGAGTCAAATTTGAATCCCCATGAATTAGTGATTTACTAGAGCAACCACTGTAGAAACACTATAGATTTACTGTAGCTGCTACAATACACCAAGGGTGTTACAGTCTGGCTCTTCTAGCCATGACTCGAGCTCTCACACTCAGAGTGACTCTATGTTGCTTGACTCATCATGGTCTGCGTCCTACGTGACTTCACTACACGAGGCTGGGCAGTCGAGCTACCCTCCTGCACAAGCCGGAGGCATGATTGAAGAGAACACTGACATCTCCATCTTTACCCATGAGGAGTTGGTGCGCTTCAAGTCGATCTGCTGCTGGGAGTATGTTCACACTCGTATATACGATCTGAGCTTGCTCGAGAGGGTAGGAATGGACCTTGAGCTCCCCACCGTCTTCCACATGGTCGGGTGGGAGAAACTGTTTGAGGCACCATGCTGAGGTTCATGTCACTTAGCTCTCAAATTTCTTACTACTTTCCTTTGCTAGATGTAGGAAGTCTTATGTGAGTTTTTGCTTACTTGGAGTGAGTTTGAGGTTGACTACTCCCAATTTAGTGAGCTATTTGATTTCTCTAGATCCTACCTACTGGACCCAAGAGTCATTAAGAATTTTAGTATTGTAGAGTTTTGTGTTGAGATCTCAAAAATGTATAGCAGGATTAGGTTTAGAAATATCCATAACCCTACACTTGATTCTTGCATAGGTGGATGTCTTTCACACTTTTCTTGATGAGGGAACTCCGTTCTATCACTATTGTTGAAGTTAAGTGCTTGTATGTCATGGTGCACAAGATTTGGTACTCCCCAGTAGCTGACATAGTTGACTATTTCAAGGAGATCCATACCTTGGTAGAAACCATCGAGTGCACATCTATGGTCACCTGGATTGCTCTAAATCTTGGGTGCCTAGAGATGGCACACATGTCCTACATCGAGCGGGATGTACCAATCTTGGGCCTTGTCCATTTTGGCCACACACACATTTGGCACAAAGAGCCGGATTATACTATTTCCATGTTGTATGCTGGAGGTAGTAGCACGCTCAGATTACCTAACTTGACGCTTGTACTGTTCTCCTGCCATCAACTAACTTTGCAACTCACATAGATGGGAGACACATGCGATAGCTACTCAGGCCCACCTCGCATAGGACAGCGTGCTCGCATGGAGGCAACACAGTAGGAGACCACCACACCACAGGCTTACCCTTAGGAAGCTCAGTGGGACACTGGGTATGAGAGTGCATACTCGGAGTACTAGGAGGGCGGTAGTTCTTACTGCCCTCACAGTCCTTTCGGGCTCAGCCATGGAGGAGGAACTTCCACCTCTGTGTGGTACCCCGACTGGTATTACCCCCTTGAGGGGTAAGTTGGGGATGTAGAATGGAGGCCTTGCATGCCGAAGGCCCCTTCAGAGCCCTCGCGCCCACTAAGCTCCATAGGTGCCAAGGACATGCAAGATTGAGGCTCCCTCAGTGTTGTTAGAATATAAGCTTCACACTTATTAACTCATGAACCAATCCTCTTCTTAATCTAACAGGACGATGGAGGCGGCGTTCGAGGCGGAGGTCCAGAGTGGCCACACTGATGGAGGCCCATGTCGAGCCTTTCACAATCTTCATTGGAAAGCGAACAGGGGCGGAAGGCCCTGGTGACATTGTCGGACCAAGGCCGTGACAAGAGTGGACACATGTCACCATGTAATAGGCCCTGTGCAAAGTAGTTAAGGGTATAAAATGGCCATAATGCCCTTACGACTGTGTCCTTTCTGTAAATGGGGCAGTTTGGACATTATTACCGGACCCCCTAATCACCCCTATAAGTAGACCCCCTGGGGATTCCCCCAGGGAAAGAATCTAGTGCATTTATTACACTATCCGTTGTGCTGTTGACACCTTCATAACCATTGTTCCCCAGCATGCATCAAGCTACCTTGGCACTTTTCCCCAATGTTCAGGATCGAGTAGCCCTTACTATTTGATCCCAATATTTAGTGCCCACTGTGTTCTAAGCCCGAAGGCAACACTGACGATGCCACCAAGCTGAATCAACCAACGTCTCCACACAGACGAAGGCCCACTGCATAATATTGATTCCGATCGTTGCGGACCACCGGAGAATTGGGACAAAAATTATGGGACACCCCCGCAAAACACACCCAAGGACCTTCGACTAGAGATTCAATTAGTACATCCAAAAAGGCGGCCCAGTGAACCGTGCCCACGGTCGCGACCGAGGCCTTTATACAGTCTAACCTTTGTACTACATGTACAATGGTAGCGAAACTGACCATTGCACCAAAGACTGCCCCATCTTCCTAGAGTCAAAGAAAAAAATTGAGCAGGATTCCATGAAACCATAGCAGCAATCAATAGCCAGAGAAGTCAACCACACCATGCAATGGGCCCCTCACTACCAGCAATATTCTCCATTCTATCCTTTGCTCTTTCCAGCTCCAGCTTACCAAAATAGCTAAAGCCAACCTTTGGTATATTATCAATCCTACCATTATGCCACAACCAATCATCCGCAACCTTCGCCTGCTCCACAGATAACATACCCTCCGCCAGCTCCACGGATAATATATCCTCTAGCAATTCCGCAAATCACCTACCCAACACAAAATACACCAAGCCCTAGGTCAAAACAGAAGCCAACCCACTACCTCTGCCTCCGCTACAAATTCAAGAACCCCAAGAACAAAATGAAGCTTTCCCAATTCATGGCACAATCCTTACAATCACCGGAGTCTCCAATACTGATTTTGACACCAAGCGACAGTACTGAGACTATTACAGAGAAGTAAATCATGTAGCTATCGAAGGCTCTATAACCCAGACCAAGTGGTCTCACACTACCATAACCTTCTCCACCCAAGATGTGAACCTAGCTTCATCCCCCCACACCGACGCTATGGTACTCATTGTCCACATTGATTGATGGGACATTTCAAAAATCCTTGTCGATAATTGTAGCCAAGCAGAAATACTCTCTCTGTCAACCTTCAAAAAAATGGGCTATAACAAGAAGTAGCTCAAAGAACCAACGAAGTCCCTTTATGGCTTTGGCGGCAAAAGAATCGAGCCTACGGAGTTATCACATTGCCCGTCTCATTTAGCACCCCAAAAAATCCCCGCACATAATACATACAAATTCCTTATTAGCCTCTATAAAAAGTTTGAGTTCCTTATGAACCCCTCAATTTTTTAAAATTCCTTATCAACCCTCGTTCTTATTTTTCTTTCCTTATTCACCCACTTTCATCCAATTTGAGATGTAGCAGTGTTAAATAGAGTGGGAAAATGTGTTTATCCCCTATAACATTTTTGTGTAGAAGTCAAATGATGCTCTGATGAAGCTTTTTTATTTTTCATCTAGGCCAAATAGTTTACATAGATGAAATAAGAATTAGTTTATATTTTCAATAGATAATTTAAATAACTTGGCAACTAAAATGGATTATAAGGAAACTTTGAAAAAATAATATGGAACAAACACGTCTTTTCTCCCTCCATTTAACACCATTAAGTTTCAAATTGGATTGAAGTGGGTGAAAAGGAAAGAAAAATAAGAATGAGGGTTCATACGGAATTTCAAAATTTTGAGGGGCTAATAAGGAACTCAAACTTTTCTTAGGGCTAATAAGGAATTAGCGCTAATACTAATACATAACATTTGATGTCATAGACATGCTATATCCTTACAATGCGATATTCAGGCAAGGCCTATTGAACACCTTCGAAGCTGCCCTGTATTCAAGGTACCTCTGCCTTAAAGTCCTAGCCACCTTCGGCATAATCACTGTATTCTGTAGCCAAAAGGAAGCAAGAAGCATCGAGCGTGGTTTCGCTCTAGGGCACAAGAATGTGCATTTTTAAGGGAAGACGCATATCAACATGAGTTGGTGCAACATTCGTCCAAGCAAGAATAGCGATGTTTTTGCCTTGTCTACTTCTGACTTAATAGGAGTTAGAAGAGAAGTAATCGAGCACAAATTACATGTCAACCCAAATGCGAAGCCCAAGAAGTAGAAGCTTTGTAAGATGTTAGAAGAGAAAGTAGAGGCAGTGACGAATGAAGTTCAATGACTGTTGGATGCAGGGTCTATCAAAGAAGTAACATACGCGCAATGGTTAGCCAACGTTGTGATGGTCTGCAAAAAGAATGGAAAATGATGAATGTGCATAGACTTTACCGACCTGAACAAGTGTTGTCCCAAGGATGATCTTCCCCTCGCTATGATTGACCAAATCATAGACTCCGCAGCTAGCTGTGGCATAATGTCCTTGTTGGACTCTTTTTTAGGCTATCACCAGATATGGCTCCACAGGGAAGATGAAGAAAAGATGAGTTTCATAACGTCTTTCAGCACGTATTGCTATATGGGAATGCCAGAGGGGCTGCGCAATGCAGGACTAACATTTTGCAGAATGACGAAGGTGGCACTAAAGGATCAAGTCGGCAGGAATGTACTCTCTTATGTTGATGACATCATAGTAGCAAGCAAGAAGAAAGCTTTGTAGATCTCAGATCTGACGGAAACTTTCGCAAATATGCACGAGGCTAAACTCAAACTCAACCCGGACAAATGTGTCTTCGGGGTAACACTAGACAAAGTGCTGGGTTGTCTGGTTTCCACCAAGGGTATCGAGGCCAGCCCGACATAATAAAAGCAATTCTCCAAATGCAACCTCCGCAATCAAGAAAAGAGGTGTAGAAGCTAACAGGCCGCATAGCAGCACTGAATAGGTTCATTGAGAAGGTGGCAGAGAGAAGCCTACCCTTCTTCAGCATATTGCGGGGCTTCACAAAAGTTGAGTTGGGGCCAAAGCAGCAAAGGACCTTTGGTGAACTGAAGCAGTAATTTCAGTACTTCCCAACATTATCAAGTCCAAAATAGGGTCATCCTCTCATATTGTACTTCTCCGCCACACATTCAGTAGTAAGTGGGGCTCTGGTCATTGAAAAAGAGGCAACGTAGGTTGGAGCTTCAGCAAAACAACAGTACCTTGTATATTTTGTTTCAGAGGTCCTAGCCGGGTTCAAAAATACTATTCCAAAATCGAGAAGAGTTGCTTTGAGGTAGTTATGTGCTCAAGGAAGCTTCGGCATTATTTCGAGGCTCACACCACAAGAGTCTTGACAAACCAGCCACTACATGACATCTTCAGCAACATGGACAGCTCTGGACAAATCAACAAATGGGCGACAGAGCTCTCAGAATATATTATCAACTTCAAAAAACGCAGTGCAATAAAGTCACAGGTCCGGGCATATTTCATGGCAGAATGGATGGAGCCGTAGTCTCAAGTAGTCATCATGCAAGAATCCCCCTGGCTATTGTATTGTGATGGAGCATGGGGCAGTACCGGGGGTGGAGCAGCGGCAATTTTAACCTCACCCCCAAAATAAACTTACGCTATGCAGCAAGTCTCCAGTTCACCAGTGAGATAGATAAATGCACCAAGAAAAACACCAAATATGAAGCCAACCTATTGGGCCTCCAAAAATTGAGAGCTACCGGCGTGCAAACCTATGTGCTTCACACAGATTCCAATGTAGTATCACAGCAGATCAAGAAAAATGCATAGCAAGGGAGCCAACTCTAGAGAGATACCTAGCTCTAGTCTAAAGGATGGAGAGTTATTTCAAGAGATTCACAGTGGAATATATTGAACACAACAAAAATACCAAAGTACTTGATGACACCTCGGTCAAAACAGTCATACCAGAGCCCAGGGTTATTAATATCATCGAAGGAGAATATTAGAGAGCTCCGATAATGGCATACCTTCACCATTATTATAAGCCAGACAATAAAAACGAGCAAATCAGAATGCAACAACGAGTGAAAGATTATCAGATAGTCAGCAACGAGATGTATACGACCTCCATTTCAGGTCCCCTCCTCTGGTGTCTCAGCAAAACGGAAGGTCAAGAAATACTCCAGGAAGTCAATGCAGGAATTTATGGAGGCCACATTGGCATCCGCGCACTAGCGGCTAAGGTCCTTCGGCTAGGTTTCTGTTGACCGGCAATGATCGATGAGGTGTCAAACTGGTATCAACCTACGAAGGTTGTAAGAAATTCTCGCATCACTGCAAGGCTCCAGCACAGCCTTCGTAGTTGATTGCCCCATCTTGGCCCTTGCATTGTCTCACCGTCCATGGCTCTTTTCACCTCCATTAGTGTACAAGGCCATTGGGTTGATAGGTTCCTTTCTCAAATTGACGGCCTCTCCATGATGTCTCGCCATGTCTTGATGATATTGTGACTGAAAAAATAGCAATGCATGTTAGAGAGAGAACAATGGTGTAAACTCTAAAAAAACGTTAACATCTCACCAAACGATCCATGGCCGACTGAGAGCAGAGTTTGTCTGGCTTCAAATGATCTAGTCCTTTATGATATTCAACAAAGACCTCAATTTCACTTGGCACAACAGTATCTCAGGCTTCCTATAGTTATGAGTTAATCACATTACAACATATAGGTCACTTAACAGAACAACACCTCCTACCATGTGTTTAGCCTTACGAGCATGTCCATCAACCCCTATATCTATGCATCAGATATTTTCCACGACAAAGTCTTTTCTTCTCTGAAACCAGCTTCAAAACACTTGAAGAGCAGAGCTTGTAGAATTTGAAGTAATTTGCTTCACGGTTTTGAACCACAAAATCTGCACCTAACAAAATATAGAGCTTGTGCATTAGATGAATATCAATCTCAAATGTTGAAGATCAAAAGACTTAGGATTCTTATAATTACCCAGCAGTATTGCTCCTCGATGAAGAAGATGGATGAAGAACCCAACTCCTTGCTCATTTTTGCCCTAGTATTTCCTTGTAATATTGATTGTTTGCCTGGATAGCATAGGAGATTGCATCCTTGATAACCTTGTGAGCATTATGGTTAAATACTGCCAGTGCATGATCGTGTTGGTTGCATGTTTCGAGCAACCAAAAACATAACTGCAAAACAAAATAAGTAATAAGAAATGCATTAGTACACTAGGGTAACGACGAAAAAACTAGGAATGAAGAAAAAACTTACCTAGAAGTCATACGACACTACTCCCTGGGTAGTTCCATAGTCTCTATGGGGAGCATACCGGAAGTGCTCCCCAGTAGTGGTGATTTCCCGCTCGCCACTTGGCAGTGTCACCACACTGGGGTAGTGAAGGCAACACAGGTTACCCAAGACCTAGTTGACCAGTCTTTGCTTTGAAGTCCCATCAAACCCAGAGTCAATCCAAGATCTACACATACCTAAGAAAGTCAATAAGTTAAAATCAAATTTATAATGAAAACACAAGACAAAATATGAGAGACTTATCTGTTGCCACAAGGGATGATCACAACCCTGTTAAAAAATGAGTAAAAATATTGGAAATAAAAAAAGCTATAATTCAAGAAAAAATGGATTTAGCTCAAAATTTCAATGTTTTAACCAATGCAATTTAGAAAAAAAAATCTAGAAGATGCATAATTTTAGCAGGGCCATATTAAAATAAAAATGTCACTTGGAAGAATCTAGAAAATCAGAAAGTGCCTGAAAATCATAAAAATCAAGAAGAGCTCAAGCACATGATATAAAATGTAGATATGGAAGCTCGATCAACATCTAACTCCATGAAAGCCCATGAATTTCACTACTTCTAACATTTAAATCACCATAATGAAATGTTTAAATGTCATCTGAGTGCATGAATCTCCAACACTTTTGAGCTATCATTGCTCCAACAACAGCTCCTGCTTCAATTGCTCCGGTGCTTGTTTTCCCATTTGTTCGTAGCACCATACAAAGATTCAAGCTGATCAAGCAAAACCCAATTAGTCAGAGCATTCTGGAAGCAGTAGATCATGGCCAAACATGATCAAGTAATAAATCCAGCTGCTCTCTAACATAAACATGCAAGCAGAAGCTAATACACATAAAAACTGAAGCACATGTTAATGCAGTGTACCTTAGCAACCATTTTGATCCAAGCCTACTGCACAATATTTGCAAACAATAACCAAGCTACTGAACGTTTCACTAGGCTGTAAAGCAGACCTGGAGGGGAACATTATGACTATTACATGAAGTCTCCATGCCAAGTGTAAAGAAAGATTCTTTTTGCTTTTGCATCTTGGTCATGTGCATGGGACCAAGAAAAACTCAAACAGACTGATTGTTGTCTAGTGTCGTCAATTCCAGAGAAAAACTATGCCCATCAGTATGCAGAGAAGATAACGATCCTCTGCTGAATTTCTCCAGAGACAAACTTGTGGCTAACTTCTGTAAAAGGCAATGCAGATCAGTATGGAAATAATTTTGATTGAAGAAGGATGGTTGTGATTAAAGGAGTCATCTTTAGTTCAGATAGGAACCATTTTTTTACTTTTATTGAGCTCAAGTAAGAAGATAAGAAGCCAAAACCTCCGGGTCTACATCTGCTACCGACATGCATGTGGAAGAGATCAAAAGACTGAACATTGTCCACTATTGTCTACTGTTGCAAATTTGCAAAGAAAAACTTCTGCCCATCAATGCACAGATGGTAATAATTCCTCCACGCTCTAGAAATGGAATTGCATCCCTGTAGAGGAGGAAAAAACTAGAAGTGTCCTCAACTGTCTACTGTTGCAATTGTAAAGGACTTTGCTTGAAGAAACCAATTGATCGTAAGTTATATATCTTTATCTTGCAGTATGCAGCATCTTACAGGTACTCAAGGGAAACCAAGTTGGATATAGAATGTGAAAGGTAACCAGAGAAGTTATTTCTTGCCAGATCATGTATCACAACTTCAAATTCATTAAACAATTAGTAGGAACCAACTTGTACAGGTTGAAAGACATCACATATTGCTAAGGTTTTGTGGCAACTGATAAGGGATCGGATCATGAAAGATAATTGTTATCACTCAAGTCCCTGCAGGTAAAGAAATAAAAGATATAAATTGTGTGAGCATAGGAAAAACAATGAAGAACTGTACTCAAGTGTTAGATGATACATCTAACTATACCTATATTCCTATGACCCACTGAGGTCCATTCAATCAAATCACGTGCTTCCACATCATCATCCATTTGCAGCCATTCTCCCCACCATGCAGGGAAAATTTTAGTAGTCACCGACCAGTGGGCCCATCGTTCTACCGCATGCTTTCTGCATTGTTTTACTCCCGCTTCAGACATGAGCCCATACCCCCGCCGCATAGGAAATAATATTGCAGTCACCGATCCATGGGCCCTTCATTCCACCGCGCACTTTCTACATTGTTTCACCATGCGCTTTCGTGCGAATGATTTTCGTGACCCGTGTCGCCATTCGTCCTCCTCTACCCATGAACAACACTGTTTTGATGCACATCGATGATTTTCCTTATCCTCTGCCCACACCGCTGGCTTCATTCTGCCCAGCTCCTCCACCCTGGCCCGCTCCGGCATTGGTACATCCTATTCTTTCTTTGGAACACAGACAGATCCATCCGCCTTGCCTACCTTCAATCTTCCACGACTCCAGATGGAACCATCTTCTCTTCTGCCCGTAAGTGAAGAAATCGTCACCACATTGATGCTTCGTTCATTCAATGCTCAAAGATTTTCCGTTTCAACTCCTCCACAGAATCTTCCACCGGTCGACATTTCTCAATCTAGATCTATACATCTTGGTGTACCTCTCGGTTCGCGCCCGCCGGCTGCCAGCAACATCTTGGTGTACCTCTGCGTTCACACACTGCCAGTCGCCAACACTGTTATGAAAGGTGGGCCCCTAAATGATTTCCTCTTTACGCGGATTCTTTGGATTCATGCTGCATTGCTTCCCTTTTCAGTTTTCTGCCTTAATTGATACCGACGATTACCAGTGTTAATGAAATTGTGTTGTGTCATTTGTCTCCCAGAACTGATCAGGATTCCTCGTTGACACATTTTATGTACTGCAAACGTGTCAGCCTCGGCAAGGCTTGCTACTGCATCAGCGAGGAAACGATGAAAATTCAGGACAGAAGTTAACACAAGGTGTTTGTGCTGTGGTGAAGCTGCAGCGTTTTTGGTTTTCTCTTTTCTATTTATTGGAAGGTAAACATGCAATGATCCTATCACTACAGAGTGTGGAGTGCGCGCGGCGCGATCACGTCCAGGCACCCAGAGCAGATCTCGGAGGGCGCCACGCACACAACGTCCCCAACATGCAGTCGTGCGCATGCAACTTGTTACATGCAGTGCAAAACGAAAAACTAATTAACTGATGTGACAAGGCTTAACGTGACAACAAGTCTCCCCCCTTAGCCTTGCTCACCTTCTAAGCGTTTGCGATACCGATCTTGGTGTGCAGTTGGATGAACCGGTCGCGCCCAAGTGGCCTCGTTAGAATGTCTGCCAGCTGCTCATTTGTCCCAACTGCTTTGACCTGCACCCTTTATTCTTCGATGCATTGTCTAACGTAGTGGTACCTTGTATCTATGTGTTTGCTCTGATCATGAAGGACCGGGTTCTTGCACAGCTGATTGACAGACATGTTGTCAATCTTCAAAGTGGCTGAGTCGACGTTGCTCCCCCTGAGCTCTGCCAGGAGTCGACCCAACCAAATCCCCTGGCACGAGACTGTGGCACCTGTAATATACTCGGCCTCAAAGCTCGAGAGTGCCACAACCCTCTGCTTGTGAGATTTCCAGGACATCGCGTTGTCGCCATAGAAGTACAGGTCTCCCGTGGTACTCTTGCGGGTGTCAACGTCGCCTACCAAGTCGTTGTCGCTGTACCCTACATGCCTTAGTTTCTCCTTCTTCTTCTTGTAGACACAGCCTAGGTGGACTGACCCCCGGTGTCATACCGCAGCACTCTCTTCACAGCCAGGAGGTGCTTGATCATTGGCTTCTCCATGAACCGGCTAACATACCCCACGGTGTACGCTATGTCTGGCCTTGTATTCACCAAATACCGCAGAGCACCAACAATCTTGTGATACTCAGTAGGATCAACAGCAGATGAAGAGCTAGACATACTCAGCTTTAGACGAGTTTCCATTGGTGTGTGACATGGGTTGCAGCTAGACAACCCCACCGCAGCCAAGATCTTCATGGAATAGGTGCCCTGGCTCACCATGATACCATCATCTGATTGATGCAACTCTAGACCAAGATAGAAGTGCAGCATTCCCAAGTCTGCCATTTGGAATGTGCCCATCATCTCTCCCTTGAACTGCTTGAGTTCGGAGCCGTTGCCGCCGGTGGTGATAAGATCATCAACGTACACGCCAACGATCAAGCGGCGTCCACCATCTCCACGGGTGTACACCACATGCTCAGCCTTGCCACGCTGGAACCCAAGCTCTCCCAGGGAGGCATCCAGTTTGGCAAACCAAGCATGTGGTGCCTGTCGAAGCCCGTAAAGTGCCTTGGATATGTGCACCACCTTGTTTTCTTCTACGTTGACAATGAAACCCGGCGGCTGGGGCACATACACTTCCTCTTGAAGAATGCCATTGAGGAAGGCCGACATCACATCCATGTGATGGACTGGCCACCCCTCATTCGCCGCATATGCCAGCAGCAGCCACACAGACTCAAGTCATGCTACCGGCGCATACACTTCATTGAAGTCGACACCTGGTTGCTGCATGTACCTTTTTGCAATGAGGTGTGCCTTGTGCTTGACAACGACGCCTCCTACATCTCTCTTGGTCTTGAACACCCATTTGAGGCCTATCGAGCACTGGTTCACTAGCGCATCGACCAGCTCCCATGTCCCGTTCACCTCGATCGAAGTCATCTCATCTAGCATTGCCTTTCACCAGCACTCATAGCCTCGAGCCTCCTGAAAGGACCCAGGCTCATCTATATCAACCAACAACAAATCCTCATCTACGTCACCGGAAGCAACGGACAAAGTAGCCTCCATTATCTCCCAGACGGAACGATAACGGATCAGCGCATCGTCGTGATCCACGTGAAATGCGCTTGATGCAGGGGACACGTCTAGCATCCTCCTAGCTGGTGTGTCCATGATCGGGCTTGGTGTAGGTGTTGCCCTAGGTGCAGGCAGCATGCAGGCACGGTTACCATGTCAGGGTGCGACACCAACACATAGTCGATGACGAACTTGCTATCCGGTTGGACACCGTCCCAGCTCCATTTGGCCTCCTCGTCCAACATGATGTCACAACTGACGCAGACTCACTTTGAAACTAGGTCATAGGTGTGATATGCCTTAGACCTTGGCTCATACCCGACGAAGATCACGGGCTTGCTGCGATCATCGAGCTTCTTCAAGTTGCCAATCGTCTTGATGTGGGCTACACACCCGAAAGTGCGTAGGTGATGCAACACCAGCGTGCTATGCACCCACAGCTTGTACAGAGTTCTACCTTGGTTGCCCTTGGTCATGGTGCAATTTAGTGTGCAAACCGCGACCGTGACAACTTTTCCCCAGAAGATGACTGGAAGCCCCTTTGCCTTCAGCATACTGTGCATCATGCTCACCACGGTCTGATTGCGCCTCTCGATCATGCCATTGTGTTGCAGGGTGTACGACGTAGTCTGCTCCCTCCTGACTCCGAGCTCGGCGAAGTACTCGTTGAGTTGATCGCCGGCCTGGATGTGTTGCATCGGCACCGGCACAGCACCTTTGGTGGCCAGCAGTGCCACCCACATGTAGCGGGTGTAGTCATCGACGAGCAGTAGGAAGTATTGCTTGCCGCTTGGGGTCACCAGGGTAATCAGTCCATAGAGGTCATCGCGTACCAGCTCGAGTACCTTTGTGGAATGTCTCTGCACCGCATGTGGAAAAGGCATGCGATGGTGCTTGCCAGTCAGGCATGCCTCGCACACCTGTTTGACTTGGGAAAGGACTGGCAAGCCCCGCACGAGCCCCTTTCTTGCCATCTTCTAGAGTGCGCCAAAGTTGACATGGCTGAAGCGCATGTGCCAGCGCCATGCATCTTCCTTGGCCATGGTGTTCAGGCAAACCGGACGTGCCAAGTTGATGTTGAGCTTGTATAGCCTCCTCGAGCTGCGATGAATCTTGGTGAGCAGATGCATGCCCACGTCACACACCCGCATTAGTCCTTGG
Organism: Sporobolus alterniflorus; assembly: GCA_008808055.3. NCBI lineage: Eukaryota > Viridiplantae > Streptophyta > Magnoliopsida > Poales > Poaceae > Sporobolus > Sporobolus alterniflorus. The sequence continues at coordinate 1,200 of VSTD030000381.1, read as the reverse complement.
ATCAAGATCTGGTAGTCGATCGCATCTAGCTGTCCACAACATATGACGTTGGTGGTGACACGTGGTATGAAATAGACATTACCGAGGATGCGATGTTCACCATTCTTGCAAGAGAACAGTATTGTGCCGCAACCTTCGATTCGAATGACTGACCCATCACCGAATCTTACAGTGATGACCATGCCACCGTTGAGGTTACTGAACACCTCACGAGCACCTATCATGTGGTTCGACGCCCCCATGTCGAAGATCCATCATCAGGAGTCTCATATGCTGCCATCAGCAAGGACAGCAATGACACTTTCCTCCACCAGCTCCATGTACCACCCTCTTTATGCCATGGCAGCTACAGACCTGGTCACAAGTGCCAACGACCTCATCAGCCCCGCAACCAGTTCCATTGCCACCATAATAGATTCCAAAGATGGTGTCGTCTCCTGAACAGTCTTCACCGCCTTGGCAAGGAGAAGACGTGATTCATTGTCCCGTGCTACATGAACTTGCTCCTTCTTTGCCTTGTTGCGGCAGTCCCACTTCTAGTGGCCAGTTTTGCTACAGTTGTGGCACATCTCTTTGGTCCTGTCCAACGGTGCTTTTGTTGTCGGCCAAGACCCACCGATGGGCGTTGACAGGCAACATGAGAGCCGGGAGGCCTGGAGCCTCTATCCGTCGGCCCTGCAGCTCACACGTGCCATGAGGTTGAGGTTCATTGGGCATGCCACCTAACCTATACCTGGTCAGGAAGGTGTTTGATGTACTTTAGCTAGTTTCCTGCATAAACAGACACATGTAAACATTAGTCTGAGCCGTAGTCGGCTCTCTGGGTGACTCTTGCATCGGCTGTGAAGAGCCGATGGCAACCCAACTTAGGATTGGATCTAAACACCTGAGTGGAGGTTCATCGATCTGATAGTGGTAAGATCTTGCTCCATTGTCATTAAGCTGGTTTAATCTACGATGATGAAAGCTCTCACCATATAACCGGAACGTCCTACACGTGGCTTGGCCTAACAAGTATGAGAAACAATAGGACGCTAACTAGAACAGAGGCCTAAAAACCAGCAAGAGCCGATTCCCGGAAAAATCCCTCCTCAAACTAGCATGAAGTGTCTATCATGCTGCCGAAGCATCTAGTCTGTTTGAAGGGCCTAATTATATAGATATTAAGCAAATCTTTGATGAACAAAGACTCACCACAAC